>JAJOZX010000440.1:880000-1017500 GCA_023014485.1 Bathynomus jamesi | reverse complement strand
CTAATGTATTTTTGTGTGTTTAATTCATATACAGTGGACCCCCGATTTGAGTACGCATCGATTTGAGTATTCTCGTCCATAGGCTCCTATTGACTCGACTTGAGTAGAAAACTCGATTTGAGTACGCCAGCCAGCGATGCCAAACGTGTTTCAGTTTGTCTAGAGCGTTCGTTGCGCGAACATTCAGGGTCTAATGTTTTGAATAGTACAGGTGTTCTTCGGGATTTCTGTTAGAATTTCGTACATTTTGTTTTCTGACTTTGTACTTAGTGTTTATTTTAGTTTCTGTTGATTACAGCATAAAATAGTGAAAATATAGCATAAATTTGGTGATTCGTACATGCAGTATGCATGTATTTTATATTCTATTCTGTCTATTTTTAATACAATTACTAAATTTCGTAGGCCAATTTCTATAGAAAAAGTAGGGGTGGGGTGAAATTTTTGGGTTTTGGAACGAATTAATTAATTCCCATAGGTTATTAAGTTCGATTTGAGTACATTTCGAATTGAGTACGCCATGCTGGAACGGGTTACGTACTCAAATCGGGGGTCCACTGTATAACCTTCATTTCTTGCGAAAATGAACCAAAACATAGGAAAACTTTAATGTTTCATAACTATTTTGGTTCATTTGCACAAGATATGAAGGTCATATTTGAACAGAACACACCAAAATACATTAGAAAAATGTATTTTCGATATTAATTTCAGTGTTGGTGAAACATTCAATAATTACCATTAATTTTAGTATTAGTGAAGCATCCAATAATTACCCCAAGGATAATCTCAGCAAGATTTTTATATCTTTTAGAGCTGATCAATTATCACACAATGACTGACTCAGGTTTAAAGTTTATTTATGAAAAAATTATAACAGGGCACAATTTCAGTAACAAAATTCTTAACATTAGTATCATATGTTCAAGAATGTCAGCACAATCAGCACAACCCTAGCTTTCTATACTAATATACTGGAAATAAAGTACCTAATGATACATTATTAGCAGTGTGCCCCATTCATTCCAAATTGAGAAGATTGCTCTAGTTACCTATGCTAAGCTAACTAGTACTAACCAAATAGGACCTTGGCACTTCAATTTCATCTAAATATTTGATAAATTAAACCCAAGGTCTAACCTAAATACTGCTAGTTCACCAAAACTGAAGTGCTATCTCACACACACGTGTCATTCAGGAAGCAACTCTGAGATTTGTTTACAAATTACATATTTTGATAATTTTGTACTCTCCTAGTACCCGTTGCCAAGTGTCACTAGATTATAAAATTGCCAGTGAATGTCAAATTGATGTGTTATGTAGTAATGTACGAGGTGTGTTGTTTGTAATATTAAAGGCTCTTTCGAGAAATACTGCGTCAGTTATTTGGATTAGTTAACAATACTAAGACAGCCTTACTATTAATAAATAAATATAGACCCAATTGTAAAATTTTAACAAAGGGGGTGGGTAGGGTATGGGGGTCTAGAGGCATGCACCCCCATGAAAATTTTTAAAAATGTAACTGCATAATGCTACACATTCTGGTCACTTTTGAACAGGTAAAGTGACCATATTTTCAAGAGCCGAGCCAAAAGCGGGACACCTCTCCACCATATATATATATACATATATATATATACATATATATATACAGGGTGGGCCGTAAGTTTCCATACATAGGAAAAATTAAACGTTTGTTTTTATGTTTCAGATACCCTAAGAATATGCGTTTGACGTAAGATCTTGTTTACTGATGAAGCAAATTTTTACGTCAATGGAGAGGTTAATCGGCAAAACATACGTTATTGGAGTAATGCTAACCCTAACTGGCTGAGTCCGACGAAGATGCAAGGTGCCGGTAAAGTGATGGTGTGGGCCGGGATATGGGGTGACAGAATTATTGGACCAATTTTTGTCAGTGGAAATCTTAATGCCGAAAGGTATCTTAACATGTTGCAAGAAGAGATTTTCCCATCCCTGCTAAACGAGGAAGGTAACTTCCCAGTTTACTTCCAGCAAGATGGAGCTCCACCTCATTATGGTCTTCACGTGCGTCGGTATTTGGATCAGCAGCAGTTTCCGGATGCTTGGATTGGTCGGCGTGGTCCTGTGGAGTGGCCTCCCAGATCCCCAGATCTCACCCCCCTTGATTTCTATCTTTGGGGGCACTTGAAGGCCATGGTGTATCAGGAAAAGATACGAGACATAAATCATCTAAAGGAACGTATCACCAACGCCATTACAAGCATAACGTCAACTGTGCTAATGCGTGTTCATCAACAGTGGGGAACACGTATTGAAATGTGTTTTCAAAACAATGGCAACCATGTAGAGCATATTATATAAATAAAAATGGTTGTCCATAACAAAATGTTTATTTTTCCTATGTATGGAAACTTACGGCCCACCCTGTATATACATATATATATATATATATATATACATATATATATATATATATAATATATATAGTGCTCAAGCATGGAAGTGCTGAGGAACGAGTTAGAACGTGAGAGGGAGGCCAGGGTGAGGCTTGAAGAAACCGTGATGCTCCTGACGGCAAAATTAGAATCCCTTGAGACTCCAGTTACGACCCCTCCTGGGGGTTTCGATGAACCAGAAATACGACTCGTTGGCGATTCCATTGTTCGAGGAATTCTGTGGGAGAAACCCTCGTCGTAGGCGCCGTTACTGCTACCCTGGTGCAAGGGTGGAGGATACTAATAATGTTGACCATTTTACAGACGGTACCGCCGAGGACACAACGTATGTTATTCATGTCGGTACTAATAACGTTTTAAATTCTAGTTCGGAAGAACTGCTGGCTAGGTACAGGGACTTATTAGAGCGACTAAAGGAGAAAACTAATAAGATTGTTTTAACAGGTATACTTCCTCGAATTATCCAACGTAACGATTTCTACAGCAAGGCGACCTATATTAACAATAACAAAGTCTCTTTGCCAACAGGAAGGAGTGCATTTTGCAAATTTTTGGAACAGTTTCTACGGCAGGAGGGACTTGTTCCTCGAAGATGGACTTCATCTTAATGACGGAGCTGCGCGTTTAGGAAGACTATTTCATAATACTGTCTCTTCTTTTCAGGCTGCCGTAACTCGAACGGTCCCAGCGTAAATTCCACTAATTTCCCCTGCGCTCGCGAAGGTGTCGTAATTACAAACAATTTGAAGGTTCTATCCTTAAATGCTCGTAGCCTACGAAATAAAATAAATGATTTTTTCCTTTAATTGCTTGTAAAGACTATGATTTAATTGCGATAAACGAATCGTGGCTTAGCACTGAAACACGTGACTTTGTAGGGGAGTATCAAATTAAAGGTTAGACTTTTTGTTAAAAACAGAATAGGTAGGCGAGGAGGCGGTGTTACGTTGTATATCAAAGATAATATTGCGAACGTTATAGAAGTAAAGCACTCAATTCCAGAACCGATAGATTCGACTATAGCAGAACTTAAATTAAACGACTTCAAACTTCTTGTTGCGGTTATATATAGGCCCCCTAATCAAACAGCTGATACGGACGAAGCGTTATATCGTGAACTAAAGAGAATAATCGGTAGTGAGCAGGCTTTAGTTATGGGTGACTAATTGCGCCAACGTGAATTACGATACCAATGCAGGGAGACGCGGAAGGTAATCGTTTAGTTAATTTTCTCGAGGATAGCTTTCTTATTCAAAAGGTTGGGGAACCTACGAGGTTGGACAGTGTTTTAGATTTAGTAATAACTACGGATGATAGGCTAATTACTGATCTTCAAGTAATAGAACCGTTAAGCAATAGCGATCACAATATGGTAGAGTTTGTCCTCTCAGTAAGTCACTCGAAACCAACTAACTCGCCTAAAATTCCTAACTTCCAGCACGCAGACTTTTGTAAATTTCGAAATAAATTGTCACACGTTAATTGGGAAAACGTAATGGGGAACTCCAACGCAAAACTAATGTGGGAATCGTTCGAAACAGTATTTAGGACTATAAATGAGGAATGTGTACCGTACAAAATTAAGCGTGCGAAAGTAAACAATAAGCCCTTGTGGTTTACTTCTAGAGTAGGAGACATTATAAAGAGTAGAGATAGGGCTTATAGGCAACATAAGTGCGATAAAGACAATTTGTTGTTACGAAACAACTACATATCTCTGAGGCCTGTAGCGAAGTGTAATAAAAAAGTCCAAGCGCGAATTTGAAATCTCCATAGCTCGTGACGGTAAAGAAAACCCCAAGCGATTCTTTCAATACGTCAATAATAGAAATCCAGTAAAAAGTGTCTTGGGTCCATTGAAAAATGTAAACGGAGATCTAGTTTCTGAAAACAAGGAAATGGCTACCTTGCTAAACGAATTTTTTGCGTCAGTTTTTACTATAGATGTAACGAATATCCCTACGGTCATAGACATAATACCTTTTGATAATGGTAATATTTTGGATAATATTGTCGTTGGTGAAGTGGAGGTAATGCGCTATATTGATAAAATGAAAACGCGTAAATCACCTGGTCCGGATTCCATATATCCCATACAACTAAAAGAATTAAAAGATAGCATTGTTGTGCCGCTAACAAAGATTTTTAATGCGTCTATTTCTGAGGGGAGCGTACCAGATAATTTCAAGTTAGCAAACGTAACACCTATCTTTAAGAAAGGCGATAAAGGTGCGGCGGGAAATTATAGGCCAATCAGTTTAACGTCTGTTGTAGGTAAGCTACTGGAATCAATAATTAGGGATCATATAGTCGAACACTTAGAAGTGCATAAACTAGTTAGAAATACGCAGCACGGTTTTAGGCGAAACAAATCTTGCTTAACTAATCTTTTAGAATTTTTCCAAAGCGTGGTTGACGTTTACGATAGACATCGGGCGGTTGATGTAGTGTATTTAGATTTTCAAAAAGCGTTTGACACCGTGTCGCACAAAAGACTCATTGAAAAAACTAAGGCTCATGGAATCAGGGGTGTAGTAATAAATTGGCTAGAAGAGTGGTTGCGAGGTAGGAAACAGAGGGTGGTCGTTCATGGAGCGGAGTCGTGTTGGGCTAATGTAGCGAGTGGCGTTCCTCAGGGTTCTGTATTGGGCCCCTTGCTTTTTCTTATATATATTAACGATTTAGATGTCGGCCTAGTCAGTACAGTTTCAAAGTTTGCGGATGACACGAAGCTGGGTGGTAGGGCGATTAATGACGAAGATAGAGGTAAAATTCAGGAAGATCTGAATAAAATCGTTGATTGGTCAGTCACATGGCAAATGAGATTTAATGTGGATAAGTGCAAAATTTTGCATATAGGTTCGCGTAACCGTAATTTTGCGTATAGTATGTCAGGGAAAGATTTAACAAGCGTAGAGCACGAAAAAGATTTAGGAGTTATAGTCACTAGTGATTTAAAAGTAGCGAAACAAAGTACAGCAGCGGTCAATAAGGCGAACAAAGTGTTAGGTTTTATAGCTCGAAATTTTGAGTACAAATCGCGCGATATTATAGTTCCTCTTTATAAAGCATTAGTTAGACCCCATTTGGAGTACGCGGTCCAATTTTGGAATCCGCATATGCGCAAAGATATAGACAAAATCGAAAGAGTTCAAAGACGAGCAACTAAGATGATTCCGTCGCTTAGGTCAAAGTCGTACGAGGATAGGCTTAAGGAGTTAAAATTGACAACACTCGAGACTAGGAGGTTAAGGGGTGATCTAATCCAGGTTTTCAAAATTATGAATGGGTTCGATAACGTAGATAGAGATAGCTTTTTCGAAATATCTCAATATAATAGGACTAGAAATAACGGGTGTAAGTTGACAAGTAGAAGGTTCGAGACAGCAGTTGCCAAAAACCTTTTAACGCATAGAATAGTAAATAGCTGGAATAGTTTGCCGGTAGAAGTAATTAGTAGCACGTCTATAAACATGTTTAAGAATCGATTAGACGCATATGTTGATAGATTGGGTATAGTTTAAGGTAGTAAAATTAAGGCTTTGTGGGGATAGATCCCACAGCTCAACACAAGTGTTGTGGGATATAGGGAGGCAGCGTCTTGGGTTAGGGGATACTCTCTGTCCTTACACACCCCGTTTAGAGAGATTCCTCTGCTGAGCGGTGCCCCACATAGTACTGTGAGGTATTGAAAAACTCATGATCTTCACTTGCCCCACAAACACCTTTAAATGGGAGACCCAAGATGGGTGCACACACATTTCTACATTACTGTACAGTCTTTACAGCCACACCTACACTTTTCCTCCTAAGTGTATATATTGTAATGTATATGGCTGTAAATTTGAGTTGGTCCACAATCGATATGGACCGTGACTTATTTTTCGTGACAAGGTACTAGTATTGATGGATACCGAAATGAAATTGACTGGATTCTTTGGATCTGATATATTTGCATGTCGGTTATAAATAGATATAGAGTGTAACATATTTGTGTATAGTAGTCTATATCAGTGTTTCCCAACCGGGGGCCATATGGCTCCCTGGGGGCCATGGCACATTTGAAGGGGGCCACAGGAAAATGTTAAGATTTAGAGGGGCCACAGACTCCATGAAGGGGGCCACAGGACTCAACCTATTGAAGCCTAAATTATAGTTAGGCCAATAGATAATTTTAATTTATGTAGTTGAATTACATTTTAAAAAATTATTAATACATATATTTTCCTTTTTTTTAGATATTTTATAATAGAATTTGAATTTATCTGTAAACAAATATTTTGCATCTTACAAGCTTATTGTGCGGCGCACTCCATTGTGCGCTTGATCGTTATGCGCCTGGCAGCGTTGACGACTTGATAAAAATACTTCAGGTTGAAATCCTTACAGTCTGTTTACCACGTGAATCGTCGCTGTAGTGTGTAAGTAGCTCTTATTTGTTTACCCTAATATTGCGAAGTTGTAGTAATTTTACTAGTTTTTTTAATTTATAATAGATTGCTATAAGTACAGTATTTCTTTTGATTATATTTTTTTATACTTAATACATAATATAAGTAAATAACTGCAAATTTTTGTTAGCCACTGTTTAGTTTTTGTTATGTTTATAGTCCTATGTGACAAATAATATTGTACCTGAATACAAATAGTTGTTTTAATATCCTTTATATATATTTGTTTTTGTAAAATAGAGTTAATCTGCATATTACCTACTGAAAATAATGCTTATGGGGGCCACAGGAAAAAATAAGGTTCCTAAGGGGGCCATAAGCCAAAACCGGTTGGGAACCACTGGACTCTATATGACTTGATCCTCTGGATCCAGAGATTCTATCTTTAGTTTTTAATCGATAATTAATTAGTACAGGAAGTTGTTACATAAATTTCTTATGTTCTTGTGGTTCGGAACCCACGTAAAATTGTAGGTCCCCTCCGCCACCACGGAGGACATACACAATTACGAACACAGTTAGGTAGACCAGCCATGAGTGGATCCTAGGGTCTTTGTTGGTCTGAAACATTATATATATATATATATATGAATGAGAGAAATACCGGGTATCCTGAAGAGCGCGATCATAGTCCCAATATATAGAGGAGATCGATCCGAGGCCAAAAACTATAGGGCAGTGTCGCTTACATCTCATCTCACTAAAATATTTGAAAGAATAGTTACAGAAAATCTATGACTTTTTGGAAACTCAGAAAAAATTCAATGATAACCAACACGGGTTTCGGTCAGGCAGATCATGCCTATCACAACTAATGGAACACTACAACAACATTATTGATTCACTTGAAAGTAATGAAAACTATGATGTACAATACACAGACTTTGCTAAAGCGTTCGACAAGTGTGACCACGGAATCATAATACATAAACTGAAATATATGGGAATAACAGGAAAAGTAGGGAAATGGATATATAATTTCCTTAGTGAGCGGAGGCAAGTTGTTACAGTACAAGGAGTATCTTCATCAGAATCAGAGGTCCTCAACTCGGTACCACAAGGAACAGTATTAGCTCCACTACTCTTCATAATCATGCTAACTGACACAGATGAGGACGTCACCAGAGACAGCACAGTAACATCCTTTGCGGATGACACAAAGATCAGTAGAAAAATAAGAAACCCAGAAGACATAGGATCTCTACAAACCGACAAACAAAATCTACAAGTGGAGTGAAGACAACAATATGAAGTTTAACATCGAGAAATTTCAGCTATTACGGTACAGAAAAAGAGAAGACCTAAAGTCCATGGAATATTATACCCCAAATGGACAGGAAATTCAGAGAAATTCAGAGAAATTCCAGAGCAAAAGATTTAGGGGTTGTAATGACAGATGATGCGAAATTTGAAACAAAATAAGATAGCAGTAAACAGAGCAAAGAGAATAACGGGTCAGATATTGAGAACCTTTAAACGAAGGGATAGGAATGTAATGATTCCTCTACTGAAAACCCTGATAATACCCAAATTGGAATACTGCTCGGTCCTAACATTAATACTATAAACACCCAGGAATGTCTGTCAGTCTGTCACGCTCGAAGAGAGAAGATTCTTGATATATATGGGCGATATTGGGGGAGAGGGGTGGGGGTAATGGGGGAGGGGTTAACCCCCAAGTTGCATAAAGGGGGGTGAGGGGGTTTTGGGGGGCACTGTTCCAGCCATAGGTCCAAAATGAAAGCAGTTACAAACATAAAACTTCACACTCATATTGATTGGGTCCCGAGGTTGTGCACCTGGGTGTTGAATGCCCGGTTAGGTCAACTGTACGCCCTTGACGATTGGTTAGGTTAAGTCGTGATATTTTCGTTAACTTTAACGAAAATATCACGACAACCTAACCAATCGTCAAGGGCGTACAATTAACCTACCCGGGCATTAATTAACCTAATCGGGCATTCAGTTGACCTAACCGGGCATTCAATTAACCTAGCTAATAACAGCCTTCGAACTACAAAAAATATTCCGCCCGTCCGCTTGGGTATTTTTGCCACCCGCACGAAGGGCGGGTTCTCTGCTAGTCCCTATATAAAAAAGAAGACGACAGACAGCTGGAGGGGATCCAAAGAAGCTTCACAGCCAAGATCACTGGGTGCAAAGAACTAAATTACTGGGAAAGGTTACGAGAACTAGACCAATATTCACTGGAAAGAAGAGAGATACACCATTATTTACACTTGGAAAATAATGGAGAAACTAGTCCCTAATCTTACTCTGAATCTCATAACTCCCCAAACAACGGTGGAAAGTAGAAGCGGTAGACTGTGTCGTATCCCCAAATTGAAGGCGAGACAGGGAACATCCTTAACCCTGAAAGAAAATAGTTTTGTAGTGAGAGGACCAAAACGGTTTAATCAGTTGCCCAAAGACCTAAGAAACACGAAGGGAGTTGCAGTGGAAATCTTCAAAAGACGACGCCTGGCTCAGAACAATCCCCGATGAACCGGGTGTACCTGGCTATGTGAGGTGGAGAGCGCAAGAATCCAACTCACTACTTCAAGCCAACTCGAGAGGAGGGGCGACAAGCTTGACCTCCGCAAAATGAGAAATCCTCGCGCGGAACCTTTGTAAGGTAAGGTGGTTTTATATATATATATATATATATATATATATATATTATATATATATATTAGGGTGGTCCAAATCCATAGGGCGGAAATTTCAAAATTGTCTTAGATAGTCTCCATAAGTGTGATGTTTGTCCATTTAGTGTCCACATGGTCTTTGCAAAATTGCAGCGTGATTGGTGAATATTTAGAGGTCGCCCCACTCTGAATATATATATTATATAATGTACTTTTTCTTCCGTAGGTCCGATGGCTCAAACTCGATCAATTCCAAAAGTTTGGCTTCTAGGGATGGCAACTGGAACTTTATCCACGTCAAGGCTCCCTACATGCCTTGACGCCCTCCTCTTGGGGCAATACCACCACATCAATCAAAAGCAAACCACCTCCGACAGTCTGAACCAGGCATGCCAGAGGGTGATTGAAGTCTGGACCCGAGCGCGGATCCCAACTCAACGGATCGACTCCTGTGTCCGTAAGCTTTCAAAGCTTTTAGACCGCTACAAAACACTCAAGAAGCACAGGACCAGGCAACGTGCCAGCGATAGAATGAATGAAGACATCTTCAAAGCGGACATCCAGGAACTGTTTGACATCGCAACCAGTGATGCCATGAGCACAATCGTCGACGTTGAGGACCGAAATTTCCTGTCCATGCAGCGCAAGGACGTCAATTCTTGCAGCATGGCTGGCATTGATAAGGAAACGACTACACAAGAGGACAGAAAGCGATCCAGAATGGAGAAGGAAGCCAAGAGGAAGGCAAGGCATGAAGCAACACAGAAAGATTTGGAAGAAGCAAGAGTGTCATCAATTGATCTTTCCTCTTCTTCTTCGTCTTCCCTTTTTTCGCAAGACGACGACGACGACTATAGACCATCGGTTCCGATTCCTTCTTCGTCTGAAGCTCCGGCACCAAAGCGTCCCAAGAACAAGGTTACGAACATTTTCCAATCTCCAGAAGTCATTGAAGCAATGGATCGCACCAATCTTTCTGACCGGAATGCTGTTTTCGTAACTGGAGCTGTATTACAGGCCGCGGGGCATGATCTGTCTGGGATGACGTGCTCTCGGAGCTCTATTCATCGCTACAGAGAAAGTGGGCGAGAACAGGCAGCTCGAGAAGACCTAGAATCATTCTCTCTAGAAGACCCTGTCCTTCTCCATTGGGACGGAAAGCTTCTCCCCGGCATTGAAGGGAAGAAGACGAATGTGCATCGGATAGCAATCCTTATAACATTCAATGGACAGGAGAAGCTGCTTGGTGTCCCAAAGATGAAACAAGGAACTGGAGAAGCACAGGCCCAGGCATGCCTTCAAACTATGAAATTATGGAACGTGGAACAGCATGTGAGAGGTCTCGTCTTCGATACCACTGCGTCAAACACGGGTTTACATCGCGGAGCCTGTGTCAGGATTGAAGAAGCATTGGGTCACGAGCTAGTTTGGATCGGTTGTCGACATCATATACTTGAAGTCGTACTTGCTGATGTCTTTGCCTCAATATTTGGCTCAACAGGAAGTCCTGAAACAGGCCTTTTTAAGCGATTTCAAAAGGAATGGCCATCTCTCTCCCACGAAGCATTTGTCTCAGCATCGGACAGCTTGTTCGAGAACCCTCAACTCCAAGAGATGAGAAAAGAGATGCTCACTTACTTACCTAACGCTCTTCAGGCAAGCCAACCTCGTGACGACTACAAGGAGTTCCTTGAACTATCTTTGCTCTTCCTGGGGGGAAAGACTGGTGGTCAACTCTTTATCCGAGCTCCGGGTCCCATGCACCACGCGAGATGGATGGCGAAGGCGATTTATGCGCTCAAAATCTACCTCTTTCACTATCAATTCAAGCTCACAGCACGCGAAGAACGAAACGTGACTCAGCTGGCTTTATTTGTCAGTCTGATTAACGTCAAGTACTGGCATGAAGCGCCAATGGGGACACAAGCTCCTCTCAATGATCTCAAAATGCTGCATCTTCTGGAAAAATATCCACACGGAGGAGCTGCACAAGCGGCGAAGACAGCTCTAAGACGCCACCTGTGGTACTTGTCGGAGCATCTGATTGGACTGGCCTTCTTCGATAATAGGATCGATCCTGATACCAAAAGGAGAATGGTTCAACACCTCCAACATCCCCAAAAGAATGGCTGCCCCCGACGAATCGACATGGCGGAAGCTGGTGTTGAAAATGATGTGGCATCCTTCGTCACGAAAAGGACATTGACCCTCTTTGATGCCTTGAAAGTTGGAGGTAAGGAGGAAGCGCGCCAGTTACTTCAAAAAGATCCACGGGAATGGCCAAATGACAAGAACTACAGGGAACTTAGAGATCGCGCCTTAAAGATGAAAGTCGTCAATGATGCTGCCGAGCGAGGTATTGCTCTCGCACAACGCTACAATGACACTTTGACACGAAACGAGGACCAGAAGCAGTACCTCCTACAACTCGTAGCCGCCCACCGAAAACAGATACCAATACCATCCAAGGCGACTCTGATGCAGAAGAAATAATGAAGATACACCCATTATCATGTCCTATTGTCTTACTGTTTTCTTTCATATTCTTTGAGAACCAAAAAAAAATTGTTATTCAGTTGTCTATATATTTTCCCAAATTTTCAAAAAGGGGGCAAGTGGGGCGACCCCTAAATATTAACCGAATAACGTGAAACTTTACACAAATACTGTCCACACCAAGAGGCATAAAACCAACCTTGTGGGGAGAACTTAGTCGATGCTTTAACTTTTTGGACCACCCTATATATATATATATAATATATATATATATATATATTTTTTTTTTCTTTTCCAGATTTACCGCCGATTCGTACCTAAAGAGACGGTACATATCTCGGCGAGGCAGTGAGTGGGTGATGTCACTGTGCTAGGGGCGGTAGACTAGGGGAATGAGTAAGGGTCAGTCGATGGATAATGGGTAGGAGGGGTACGGTTTCAGATACGATGGAGCAGATGGGAGTGAGTAAGGAAGAGGAAAACGGCTTCTGCTGAAAAGTGGGGGCCGTCGGCGAGTATAGATCGTAGGCAGTTGGGTATGGGGTTTTCGGCCGAGAGAGGGAAACACCTGCGACGGAGAGCGGCCAACTTTGAGCATTCCACCAGAAGGTGTAAGACAGTGATAGGGGTATGGCAGGTAGAGCAAAGCGGGGCTGGCGATTTCGCCATAAGGTGTCCGTGGGTGATGCGGGTGTGACCTATGCGGAGACGGGCTAGGATTACTTCTTTATGGCGGGACCGGTGGAATGAAGAAGCCCAGTGTCCTATGTGCGGTTTGATCGTGTGGAGTTTATTTTGTGTGGCCTGGTCCCATTCCCGCTGCCATATGGAGCGGAAGTGGGAGCGGAAAGCCGGGAAGAAGTCGGAGAAGGGGAGGGGTCGGGAGGAGGCCGGCAGCAAGCAGGCCGTCTTCGCTGTGCGGTCCGCCGCCTCGTTACCCTGGATGCCGACATGAGCCGGGACCCAACAGAATGCGATTGTCTTATGTTGGAAGATCGTTAAAGAGTGGAAGGTCTGCTGGATGGTACAGACGAGCGGGTGAGGGGAGTTAAATCTTTCTAGGGAGAGAAGTGCACTTTGGGAATCCGAATAAATGACAAAAGAGCTGGCAGAGTGGGTGCGCACAATATCGAGGGCCTCCGTTTAGGCGAAAAGTTCCGCCGAAAAAACGGAGGCCTCGCGGGGCAGGCCGACGCTCCGGGAGAGCGGCTGGGACAGAATCACCGCTGAGGAGGCCACACCAGCTTCCGAGCGGGAATCATCCGTGTAAATGGCGATTGCGTCCGGGTGTTGGGTTGCGTGTTCGCGGAAAAGTGACCTGTATATCATGGCGCTCGTGGTAGTCTTCGGTAGGGAACACAGATCTTTGCAGAACTTGATAGGGGTTAGGATCCAGGGAGGGTAGATGCTGAATGAAATGGGGATAACTGAGGGGGCGGGCATGTTGAAAAGATCAAGGAAAGAGCGGACCGCTTCAGTGAAGTGCCAGCTCCGTCCCTGAGGTGGTAGTTCTAAAACCGCCGTGCCCAGAAGCGAAGAAGGTAGCCTCTGTGCACGGAGGTATGTCCGCATGAGGAGTAGACCCCGTCGGAGGGCGAGAGGGAGATGATCACATTCCACATAGAGGCTGGAGGCTGGGGAGGAGCGGAAAGCACCGGTGGCGAGGCGGAGGCCTCTATTAAGTACCGGGTCCAGGATACGGAGGCGGGCGTTGGAGGCTGAACCATAAACTGCGCTACCATAGTCCAGCTTCGACTGTACTATGGAAGTATAAAGGCGAAGAAGAGAGCGTCGATCTGCACCCCATGTGGTGTGAGAGAGGTGATCCAGGAGAGCGAGGGGGCGTCGAAAGGATTGCTTTAAGTGCTTGAGATGGGGAACCCAATTGAGCCGTCGGTCTAGGGTCATGCCCAGAAAACGCGTGGAGGGTACCACCTCAAGAGGACTGCCATATAATGTAACAGAGGGTAGAGGAAGGGTTGTGGGTCTTCTTCTACTGAAGACCATACACTTGGACTTAGGGATGGAGAGGCGGAAACCCACCGACGTCGCCCACCTCTCCACCCGGTAGATGGCGAGCTGCATTTGCCGCTGAACGACAGACGATTCTCGCCCTGCGAAGTAGATTGCAAGGTCATCCGCGTAGATGGAAGAGCGGATTGTAGGTGGAAGGCATTGTGAGACCGTGTTCATCACGACAGAGAAGCAGAGAACACTGAGGATGCTTCCCTGTGGGACCCCGTCCTCCTGCACAAAGGTGTCAGAGAGGACTGAGCCCACCCCCCTAGGGGGGCCGAAATTTTCATAAAATGGAAAATAATTGCTATTTTCTTACTTACAGCGACAGGCATAATGATATTAGGATACCTAATAGAAATTCTGTAATATTTTAAAGTGGGGAAAATAAATAATTTTCTAAAAATGATCTTCAACTATAAAAGCGCATCTAATCAGATAACTTAATTAACGTATTTCTATGACAACTAAAAAATAGAATGATAAATCAATATCCTATCAAATTGTTTGTGTATATGTAAAATTATTTGTACAAAAGCCACAGTAATAAAACGCACAAAAGTCACGGTAAATAATTTCGAGTGTGGCTCGTTTAACTTTAAACTCGTGTTTATTTAAATTGCCAGTTTTAATTATGTAATTTTTTGTATTGAATCGATAAAGAAATCTTTTGTGAATCGAATGATATTAAATGTTTAGTAAATATTGACTTATTTTGTGCCAAAATTATGATTAAAAATGAAAAATTAAAAAAATGCGTGTACAGGCATGGGAAGAACTGTACCCCTAAAAGGGGGGAAGGAATTATGTTAGGGAATCTTTTTTTAGCATGGGCACTGCACAATAAAAAGACGCATCGAATGGTGAAAACCGCATTGTTCTACACCAATTGTAGCGACCTGTAGGTGTGCGCAAAAAAACTTACTTACATACATACATACATACATATATATATATATATATATATATATATGGCCGTAACTACCTATGAGGTCACCGAGGTCCGGACCTCGGTAATTATTTCCTAAAAAAAAAAAAAAAAAAAAAAAAAAAAAAAAAAAGAGAACCGTGAAATATTGCTGCAGCTTTAATAAAAGTATTTTTGCTAACAGGTCCCTTTGTACAGTATTTAATTATAGACAAGGGTTTTGTGTTTAGTGTATAGCTTGGGTTGTGTTTGTAGATGTCATTTTGGTCTGAATTTTGCTCGTCCCGCCGCGCTCGAAAAAAATCTGGACCTCACTAATTTCTAAACCCTAGTTACGGCCCTGTATATATGCTTCATTTCTGAAATAGTATATTAGATAAAAATTACTTAAATATCGATTTTCGGTTTCGCTTATTTTTTTCGGACAAAACTTGCTTGCTCTCCGCCACGGACAAAATCGGGCCACGACGCCTATGCTTTTCAGGGAAAGATATGCATCAAAATCATCAGTTTAGTGAAACATGTTTTTAGCGATTTCCACAAAATAAATTATGACACCTGAATTGGAATTTATATTTTGAAATACCATGATAAAATCCATTTTAAATCAATCAACCCCCGTTCCCTTCCCTTAATCACAAATTATATGACCATAGAATATTTATTTTAAACCACATAAATGCCGGGAAGGGAAGGAGAACGACAGATGCAGTTTTTGCATTGAAACAGTTGGCAGAGAGGTACAGAGAGGGGCAGGCGTTGCACATGGTTTTTATTGACTTGGAGAAGGCATATAATAGGATACCACGGCAGGAAGTTTGGAGATGCTTAAGAAAAAAGATGGTACCGGAGAAGTATGTTAAACTGATCAAGGGGATGTACAGGGGAGTAACTACTAAGGTGAGGAGTAGTGTGGGTGTGTCGGAGAGCTTTGGGGTGGAAGTTGGTCTGCACCAAGGATCAGCTTTGAGCCCCTTCCTTTTCAATGTGGTATTCGATGTGTTGACGGACGGGATTAGAGGGGAGGCGCCGTGGTGCATGATGTATGCAGACGATGTTGTGTTGAGTGGGGAGACGAAAGAGGAGGTGGAGCAGCAGTTGGAAAATTGGAGAAAGGCGTTGGAAAGTAGGGGGATGAGAATTAGCCGAAAGAAGACCGAATATATGAGATGTGATGTGCAGCAGGACAGAGGAGGGGAAGTGACATTGAGTGGAGAGCGTGTTAAGACGGTGGAGTATTTTAAATACTTGGGGTCAACAGTGGATGCAGAGGGGGGAGCAGAGAGAGATAAACTGTAGAATACAGTCGGGGTGGAAGAACTGGAGGGACGTATCAGGGGTGCTCTGTGATAAGAGGGTCCCAGTGAAACTGAAGGGAAAGGTATTCAAAACAGTGGTGAAGCCGGCAATGTTGTATGGAATGGAGACTGTGCCTATGGAAAACTGATGAGTGGGTAGTTGGGAGGTAACGAAAATGGTTCACTGAGTAGGTAGGTAGTTAATCTAACAATTATTAAATTCCTTTTATGTCAATAACTGGGTGGATGAAACCAATTGGTTGCTCACCAGAGTTATTCTCCACACTAGTATTTATATACTGTGTGAGAAGAGCGTGCTCGGTAATAGATACACATTACCGATCAACCAACCGGGGAAAAAACCAAGACAACGCTGGTGGAAAAAGCCCCGCGAAGAGGAGAACAAAGGAGAACGAAAACGAGGAACGGGGCGACAGGACGCAACTGGAGAAGGGACGAGAACAGACACCGAAGAAAGATCCCCACCAGCAAGTACGCTCTCGACAATTATACAAGGAGAAAAGAGACTCTCTAATAACTAGCAGTAAGTGACTAATTGTGTTTTTAACCCAGCAAATTAATCACATTAAATTAAGCTGGGTCAGACAAATTAGGCCTACATTGTGGCCTAAGACCTAGCATCAACTCATAGCTTAACAAAGGTGAAGGTAGATTGCCCTAACCTAATTTGGTGAGGAATCCTACTGTGGACCTCAATTTATCTGCCCGCTCTAGACCATTTCCGGAATCTCTAGGCTGACCCCTACAGGGCTAGACTTAATCTACTCTATAGTTAGACTGGAGATATAAGGGGTGGGTTAATTGTGGACCAATTCATACAGAGCATTTTTCGCAGTGCCAATGAAGAAGAGCAATGAAAGAAAAATCGATGTGGCTGAAATGAAGATGTTGAGATGGATGTGTGGAGTGACGAGGAGGGATAGGGTCAGAAATGAGCATATAAGGGGAACAGTGAAGGTGGCGGAAGCATCTAAGAAGGTGCAGGAGGCCAGGCTGAGGTGGTATGGACACGTCAGGAGAAGAGAGGAGGAGTATGTGGGGCGCAGAGTGCTGGAGATGGAGTTGCCGGGACGGAGAAGAGGAGGAAGACCGAAGACGAGATGGAGGGACTGTGTGGTGGCGGACATCAGGGAGAAGGACTTGGAGGAGGACGTGGTATACGACAGAGGAGAGTGGAGAAGACGAACCAAAATCAGCGACCCCATGTAAAGATGGGATAATAAGCTGCGGAAGAAGAAGAAATCACATAACAAATATATTAGTCTTTCAATAAACCAAAACAAAAAAAAAATAATAATAATGCAGAGATATTTTATTTTATTTTCTGTATTTTAGTCGGAATTAGGTTGTTGGTTATTTGATTTTGAGTTAACAAGGGGGATGCCATCCCCTCAAGTCGAGCTAGCTAGCTATATATCATAGATGCATTCTTTGAAGAGAAATTACGAGGTGGTTGTATAACAGATTTTGATCTTACCTCAGAAGATATAGCGCGAGATATAGGACAAATAAAATCACATTCAGCTGCAGGTCCGGACAAATGGAACGCATTATTGATTAAAAACTGTAAAAATAAAATAGCTACACCCTTACAGTATACTGGATATGGAGATCCCTAGACACGGGAGAAATATCGAGCATCCTGAAAAGAGCAAACATTGTTCCTATATATAAAGGAAGGGATAGATCTCGGTAAAGAATTATGACCAATGTCACTGACGTCCCATCTCACCAAAGTATTTGAAAGAATAGTTCGAGAAAATCTATGACTTCTTGGAGACACTGGAAAGATTCAACGAGAATCAGCACGGATTCCGATCAGGAAGATCATGCCTATCACAACTTATAGAGCACTATAAGTGCGTCTAATATCCTAGACGCACTTGAAGGCAATGAAAACTACGATGTCATATACAGTTATACACGGATTTTGCTAAAGCTTTCGACAAATGTGATCATGTATAATCGCACATAAAATGAAACATGGGAATAACAGGCAAAGTGGGAAAATGGCTCTCCAATTTCCCCAGAGAACGCATACAGGTCGTACAAATTCAAGGTATATCATCAGAATCGGAAGTTCGCAGCTCATAACCACAAGGAACAGTATTGGCCCAACTGCTATTCATTATCATGTTAACAGACTGAGGTTTAGCAGTGTAATGATTTGTAATAAATTTAATAAATTGCACCGAGAGAAATGTTTGAATGAACGTTGTTGATATAGCAGTTTTATAAGTATTTCAAATTAAACTTTTTAATATAGCGTTTTTTCATAGAGTCGGTTTGAAAGATAAATTTAAGATGTCTGTTGAATGTAACTTCTCAGAGAATGTAACGGTTTTTATATTTTTTGTGGGTGTTTCGGTTGGGAATGGGGGACAAGAGCTGCCCTTGGGGCAAGAAGTTGGGAAAAACCCTCTACAAGGGTACCATAAGATCCTACATAAGGGGAGTTGAATTCTAGATTTTGTTCAGTCAGGATGACAGATTTTCGGGGCTCTCAAAATTGTGCAAGTATAGCTTATGAGTTTATTGTTAATCGCCCTAAAGGCTTAACACCCTTAAATATGATAATTTAGTTATTTTAAATAAACAAACTCCAACGGGTAAGTTATTTCGTCAATCCTTCAGGTTGTGTCAATGAAAAGTCGACTGGTAAAACTGGACACACATTAATTTTCCTGTTGCACTCTTAATATATCGGTCAAATAGGCCCTTTAATAAATAAAACACTACAGCAGGAACAGTAGAGTAACATCCTTCGCAGACGATACAAAAATCAGCAGGAAAATCAGCGATGCAAAAAATGTGGGGCCTTACAGAGGGACACGAACAAAATATACAAATGGTCGGAAAACAACATGACATTTAACACCAAGAAATTTCAGCTCTTGAGATATGGTCGAAATGAGAAACTTAGACAGCATATTATGCTCCAGATAGACAGGAAGTTCAGAGAAGCACGAAAGCGATAGATTTGGGGGTTATAATGACCGATGATGCAAAATTTGAGACACAAAATCAGATAGCGATAAACAAAGCAGAGAGTCGCGGGCCAGGTACTAAGAACCTTTAAAAGAAGGGACAAGAAAGTAATGATTCCCCTGCTGAAAACAATGATCATACCCAAACTTGAATACTGCTCAATCTTGACGTCCCCATATAAAAAGGCGGAAATTAATAAACGAAGAAATTCAGACATATTTCAGAGCCAAGATTGATGGCTGCAAAGAATTCAACTTCTGGAAAAGACTACGTAAACTAAATCTGCATTCCTTGGAAAGAAGAGAGGTACACCATAATCTACATAGGAAAAATGATCGAAAAACTGGTACCAAAACCTCAAACTAAACCCAATTACCATCCAAACAGTGGAAAATGGGAGAAGCAGAATGTGTAGTGTTTCCAAACTAAAGGCCCGACAAGGGAACTCTTCAATACTGAAGGAAAATAGCTTGGTTGTCAGGGGTCCAAAACTTTTTAACCAGCTTCAAAGGAATTCAGGAACGTCACAGGAGTCAAAGTTAAAGTCTTCAAAAGAAGACTAGATGCCTAGCTCAGGACGGTACCAAACGAGCCGGGTGTACCTGGCTATGTGCGATGGAGCGCAAGAGAGCAACTCGCTCCTACATCAAGCCAGGACTAGAAGCGGGACCACCAGCTTGACCTTCGTCACTTCGTGTGAAGAGACCAACGCACGGAACTGCTACGAGGTTATGAGGTGTATATATGGGTCGGGAGAGGGGGGGGGTGAGGGAAGTTGCCCCTTCCCCTGTAGTTTAATTGAAAATCCAGATGCAGTTTATGATACTGACTCCAATCACTCCATTCTATAAATACTTACTATAACTCTCTGCGAGCGAGAGAGAGAGCGAGAGAATTTTCTTTTAAATACATGGCATGGATTAGGCGAGGTGGAGTTGCGTTTCTGCCATCACGATTTCTTTTTTCTCTTACTTCTTATTAGGTGGCTGGATGCACGTGACGGTTGAGGGGTATGACGTGGAAAATCTGATTTCCGCTTTCCTGCAGAAGTGTGTGTGTATGTGTAAGAAGACAGAGGTGAATACACTTGTATAAAATAAAAATTCGCAGTGAACTTTATAAATATTCTTTTAATAAATAATTAATACTGAATCCAAATCTGGAGTCAAGTTTTTTAGATAATTAACGTTTAAGTAACTATATTGAGAAGAATAAAATTCTAAGTTTACTTCCTCATTATCAATGGGACAAAACTAAATTGACGGAGTTCAGTGTATGAAATAGAACACCGTAGAATTTATATATATGAAATTCTCTTATTTCAAAGAATCTATTGTCAGAGAATCGATCAGTAAATGATAAATTAAGAATTTCTAAAATACAAATTTCATAATTTAAATTCTAAAGCAAGTTCTTGATCCAACTGGAGAGAGAAAAGTATACATAAATCATACGGAAGATCATCTGTGCGTTTCTATTTCTGCGTTCCTCTCGTATGATGCGAAGGTTGCTCGGGGCAAAACCTTATATTCAAGCGCCCCAGATCAAGAATTTTCATTCATAATTAATAAAAAAATAGCAATTTGTCAGTACCCTAAAGTTACATAATATTTCTAATCTCAAGGATCAAGTTTAGTGACTTATTACATGTATGAACAAAAGCATCTTGGATTGTGGTGTAACAAAATTCAATATATCAGCTTTTAACCAACAGAAGAATGGATCATGCAACATTTTATGATAAGGTTCTCTCCTTTCGGTGGCTCCCTCCTGGTGACGTGCGGGGCGGTCGTCCCGCCGGGCCCGCCCCTTGCTTCGGTACTGCCTCTCCTTGTTTTCATCGTTTCTATTTATTCTTTAGTCCTCCTCTTTGCTCCCACTTCAACAGCCTCCTCGCACCTTTTCTCCGATACCCCACCACTATTGCTTGCTAAGGCATCTGTACATCCTGCTTTGAGTTCTTGAACGTGGTTTTTAATATGCAGTAATGATTTTGACGTTGGACAATCCTATCTCCAATCCTGCAGTCTCGATTCTCCATCCCAAACCACCAACAGAAATGGTTTCCTACCACACATAAAGGAACAAAAATAACACCAGATAAGTAGACAGTCTCCAGATTACACTGGGGTTGGTGTTCTCTCTTCTCTCTCAACAATCGAACGTAAATTCGGTACAGAATAAAATTAGTGTGATTACTTCCCACTTCACGCCACTCCATTTGTCTCAAAGCGAGAATTGCCGATTTAACCTAACCTAACCTAGGAACGAAATGGGGAAACACGAGGATGAGAGTGAAAGTCGCATGAAGTGGGAAGAGATCAGTTAATGCTAAAAGTCCCTAATAAAAATATCTGAGTCAAGACTTCAGTCTGTACGATTAAAGTGGATTAAGTACGCCGTATGTGGTAATATAACCTAAACAGAAATAGTGGAGAATATATAATATAATGACTGAAGAATTGCATATTAAAAGTTTATTTTGGAGGTGGTTTCAGTAGTGTGTGTGTGTGTGTGTGTGTGTACTAAGCTTTAATATATAGCCTAAAGTAAAACTAAAGCCATTGCTGCAATTATAAGCACAAAGGGCACTTGTGCTGGATAGTCTAGACTTTGCTTTTGGAGCACCTTGCGTAAGCATTTGAGAAAACGTTGACCCGTCACGGAGCACTCTCACAAAGAAAGGGACACTCCACTAAACAACGAAAACATGAACCACGCCTCGTTAAATTTTGAAAGTTTATTTAATATATTTTCTATATTTATAGCTATCATACCTCCATATATTTTATGTCATTTGATTATTACAGTACATGAATACTTTTACTTCCGAACTGTAAAACTTCAAACTATGGCAGTACAGCAGTATATAAATAAATAATTTTATTGAGAAAAAAAAAAAAAGGCCTGGATACTTTGTTATTTTTTTAATCACCACACATTGTACTCTTTACTACACAGCCATGTACACTTTGTCCCACTCGCAAACCAAGCTCAAGAATGGAAAGGGAAACCAGTCACACGGTCGACCATGAACCCGAAATGTAGGGTCTTCATACACATTTAAGGAATACTTCTCAAATCTATAGAAACGTATGATTAACTTTCAGAAACATTAATGATATAACCTCTTAAACCCACAAAAACCATCTGTTCCAATAATGAAAGGCTGTCTTTTTAGGAAAGTGAAAAAACCCGGTATTTTATGCACAAAACAAAATAAATAAAACCAAATCGATACAACACCTTCCTAAGTACACTACATAAATATCCGATTGAGAGAACGTAGACTGCATATACAATATAATCAATGAGCCACGTACAACCTTGGTGTTGTTATACACTTACAATAACTGAGCTCGTCACGTACGGTTAATGACTACAGTTTTAAAGACAGTAATTGTAGTATCTTTCAAAATTCCTTTCACTCAGTAGACAACATTTAATTGGATTTTTTTTCTTTTTCAATATGGTTAAGTTAGTGTTGTCTAACCGCTCAGTTTGTTAGGGTCATATCATCAGACACTTAAAAAAAACAATTCTTTGATAATAATCATTACGTACTTAAGTATTGTATAAATTAAACAAGTTAAAATTTATCATTCTTATTTTTAATTCTATTATAATTGATGAGGATGTTACATATAAAAATTACAGAGTAAAAAACGAACTTCGTTGGAATGTTGCAGCACCGAATGTAGTGAGAACATTACTTTTAAACATTATTATTATACACAAATATATACGTAACATATAACGTTATACGTTGAATATAACTTGTTAATACTTTTTACATGATAAAAAAATAGAGAATTGAGGCAAAAACCTAACTAAACGCGAAGTGAGAAATGTGACCTTCGTCAGAATAAACAATTAGGTGGAAGCAGGACGAAGGTTAACCAAGGTTACTAGGTTGAATTTTCTTTCAATGAAGATAGAGAATCAAGACTCAGGTAGGTGACATTCAAAATTTTAATTAAAGGTAATACAAAACTTTTTTTTTCAGTTAAATACAATTGTATATATGAATAAAATGAATAAGTCTGGGTAAACTCATTGCGTCAAATTTTAAATATTATACAGTGGACCCCCGCTATCCGAGATTAATTGGTTCCAATAAAACATCTCGGATAGCGAAACCTCGGTTAACGGGACCATACTTTACATGTTATAAGGCTAACTGGTTCCAGAAAACTAAAAACTGACCATTATCACCACAAAATCTAACTTTTAAGGTCCTACAGCAGTGGTACTCATTGCGCGGCTCGCGAGCCAAAATGCGGCTGGTGATGGCCTAAGTGGCGGCTCGCGAGCCGCGCGCAATGAGTACCGCTGCCTTACAGTATTTTTAATTTAAATTAAATAGTATTTAAGTAGAGTATTATTGTGTGTTATTTTCTGAAAATAAAGAATTAAATTAACATCCACTCAAAAATTAACACTCACCAGAACAATAATTTGACTGGGCTTGGTGGTGGTGGTGGTGGTGGCGTTTTATTGTTTGGGCTTGGTCATTTCTTGGAGTTGAGTTCGGTATGGGAGGAACGCTGAATTGATGGTGCTCTATGTTGCGTAGGCTCTGCCATGGATGGGATCTCTTTCCATGATTTTCCACGATTTTCCATGGCTTGCGGGCATTCTAGAACAAACACGTGATGTTGGTCGGTATATCGATCAGCGGGGCAAATCTCGGTTAGCGGATGAATGGTTCTTTATGGAAAATCTCGATCGTGCGAAACCTCGGTTATAGATATCCTCGGATAGCGAGGGTCCACTATATACTTAAACAGTGTTCAAATATTGTATGACTGATACACAATATTTCTACAGATTAGGTTCTTTTTAAAGTTCGTACGACATGATTCATGAACTTCACTTTTTACTTTTTTAATGTGAAATTTACAAACTACTAAACCTCGAACGGAGGAATGCATTTTTAAATATTTACTTTCACGATTACCAGTCCATTACACCACTCGACTCGATCTATCTTACCAGTCATGGGTTGTCACAGATTGTGTAAACAAGTGATCTGGAAGAAGAATCGACTAACGACAAATTATTTGTATTTATTTATTCTGGAGGTCTGCCATCTTCTTTACTTCATCCTCAAACTCTTAAAACACCATTATGGAGCCGTAAGTACGTTCCGCAGGTTTGTTATGAGGGTCAGCAATACCCCCCTACCCCACCCGACCGCATCACCACCAAAAATTAATGGATTAGTTACTATAAAAAGCTTTCTCACTGCTATCATCATTTTAAGGGGATACGAGCATGAAATATTAATATACGATACTTTTCAAAATTAAGAATGTTAAAATTAACCATTTTAATTCCATAATATGGATAAAGTGCGTGTAGTCTTCAACCCTAATCAACAACATTGTTTAACTTCCTGCCATCTAGTTGTAGAAATGTAATCAATTAGAATTAAAAATTCACCTATAAATTTGCTTATTTTAGAAAAGTACTTTTAGTTTATGATTAAACCATACAGTGTGTAGTTTGTTATAGTGTACTTCCCACAAATTATATATATATATATATATATATATATATATATAGTGATGGGCAGTATCTAGATACATGTATCGCCGATACGTATTGATCGATACTTTTGTATCGGTATCGCTTTAGCTACTTGACAAAAGTATCGATTTATCGGTATCACTAAGGTCAATTTTCTTAAATGTATCGAAAAAAATCGATACTTCGATACATCGATACATTAATAAGAATTTTTAAATATTTAAATAGATGTTATAATATGACACTACTGAGTTATATTTATGAATATACATAAATAATAATAATATTAAATATTTATTTAATGACAGTACTACTCTACTGGTCACGTCACACAGTACGGCGCAACGTTTAAATACGTTTGTACTTGTGTTATTGAGATTAATTAACCATAATATAGAAACGCTCATATAATGAAACGCTCATTGGTGTTGCAACACTATTGGCCACGCCCACTCGGTGTTGAGTTTAAACAGGTTCATACTTGTAACGCAGCGATTCCTCTTGGTCCCCCGAGGCATTTCTTATCAATCAGTCAATCATTAAGTAGACGTCACGCCGAGTACATGTACCGGCGATACATGTATCGGCGATGCATGGTATCGGTATCGCTTAAGACATCTAGAAAGTATCGGCGTATCGGTATCGCCTAAGACGTTCTTCATGTATCGATGTATCGGTATCGCTTTAGCGATTTTCATGTATTGATGCCCATCACTGCCCCTACCCCACCCCATCACCACCAAAAATTAATGGATTTAGTTACTATAAAAAGCTTTCTCACTGCTGTCATCATTTTAAAGGGGTACGAGCATGAAATATTCATTAATATACGATACTTTTAAAAATTAAGAATGTTAAAGTTAACCATTTTAATTCCATTTTCTATTGCATAATATGGATAAAGTGTGTGTGGTCTTCAACCCTAATCAACAACATTGCTTAACTTCCTGCCATCTACTGTACATAGTTGTAGAAATGTAATCAATTAGAATTAAAAATTCACCTATAAATTTGCTTATTTTAGAAAAGTATTTAGTTTATGATTAAACCATACAGTGTGTAGTTTGTTATAGTGACTTCCCACAAATTTTATATATATATATATATATATATATATTATATATATATATATATATATATGAAAATTATTTCACGAAGGTAACACGTGAAAAATATTTATGATGAATAAAACCACGAAGGGAAGGAAACACAAAATGGTGCTCAAGCGCTTTCGTCTAATGACATCCTCAGGAACACTGAAGTACATAAAAAGGTTAAGCCTATATATAGGTTACAGAAAGAAAAAAAGAAAATAAATAACATACATACACACACACACACACATACACATATATATATATATATACATATCTATATATACAAATACATACATACATACATATATATACAATAAACAGAGAAGTAAAATATAATAAAAAAAAAAAATTATTAAAAATTAAAACCTTAAAGGATTACCAGTGAGGCATACAGATTTGTAAGGAAAAATATCGATTTTTATCACAAGATCAAATGGATTATAAAAATACAAATTTATACTGGAACTCTGCCGGTTTTAACACAATGCTGCCTATGGTCAGGTTTCGATATATATAAAAAAAAAAAAAAAAATAAAATGCAAATTAAAAGTTAATCGATTTTTAGCACAAGATCAAATGGATTATAAAATACAAATTTATACTGGAACTCTGTCCGGGTTTTAAACCATTGCTGCCTATGGTCAGGTTTCGATATATATAAATAAAATGCAAATTAAAAGTTAATAAAGTAGAGACAAGTTTACCAAAGATTTAATGTTTTCACTTCTTATCTAAATCAGTTTTAAAGGAATTCAACATAACAGGATCGAGTTGAAAAAGACCTTTGCTTATGTTGAAGTTATTTGAAAGTTGGATAATGGCAGACTCAAGAATATTTCTATTAACAATGTTGCTTGAATGGAATAAAACTGAAGCATTATTCCAATCAATACAGTGGGCTAACTCTGACAAATGGACAAAAAGGGCACTGGACAACTGTCCTGTTCTAACGGAATATTGATGCTGTTTTATATGTGTGTGCAAATCCTTTCCCGTCTGACCTATGTAAAAGGAATCACATTGTTTACAACCAATTTTATAGATAATGCCTGAATTATTGGTAGGGCTATTTTTACTATGATATTTTTCACAATATTGTTATATGAAATACTACATTAATATCCAAAAGTTTAAGTACATTAGCAATGCCTAAAAAGCCCGGGAAAATGGAAGTACTAAAATTTTTTGACAAAGTACGAGTGTTAATATGACACGATAGAAAGTTCGTTTTGCCTTGTTGAGACAGATTCCATAAACGCAGATGGATAACACAAATCACTCCCAATACCGTTGATTTTTTCCAATTCGGCATCGATGTATTCCGGACTGGCGATCCTAAGGGCGCGGAGAAACATTGATGAAAATATGGCCTTCTTAGTGGGGGTATCATGTCCCGAGTAAAAGTGTACGTAGGACAAATTGTTTGTCGTTTTCCGATAGATACTAAACTTAAAACCTGGGCTTTCCCTATGTACACGCACATCCAAAATGGGATTGAATTGTCTTGCTCAACTTCTAAAGTAAACTTAATGGAGGGACTTGATCATTTAACTGAAGGAGGAAGCTATCCAGTCACGATTCATGGGCCAGATACACAAAATATCGTCGACGTACCGCAACCAAGGGATGCCAACCCCCAGGATTCTCGGAATATAGGTAATTTCGAAAACTCCATATAAATATTGGAGAGGAGGGCGATAAGGGGTTGCCCATAGCCATCCCAAAAACTTGTTGATAATACTCGTTATTGAAAGTGAATTGGTATTGGTATTGGGAGTGATTTGTGTTATCCATCTGCGTTTATGGAATCTTGTCTCAACAAGGCAAAACGAACTTTCTATCGTGTCAATATTAACACTCGTACTTTGTCAAAAAATATTTTAGTACTTCCATTTTTCCCGGCTTTTTAGGCATTGCTAATGTACTTAAACTTTTGGATATTAATGTAGTATTTTCATATAACAATAGTGAAAAATATCATAGTAAAAAATAGCCCTACCATAATTCAGGCATTATCTATAAAATTGGTTGTAAACAATGTGATTCCTTTTACATAGGTCAGACGGGAAAGGATTTGCACACACATATAAAACAGCATCAATATTCCGTTAGAACAGGACAGTTGTCCAGTGCCCTTTTTGTCCATTTGTCAGAGTTAGCCCACTGTATTGATTGGAATAATGCTTCAGTTTTATTCCATTCAAGCAACATTGTTAATAGAAATATTCTTGAGTCTGCCATTATCCAACTTTCAAATAACTTCAACATAAGCAAGGTCTTTTTCAACTCGATCCTGTTATGTTGAATTCCTTAAAACTGATTTAGATAAGAAGTGTAAAACATTAAATCTTTGGTAACTTGTCTTCTACTTTATTAACTTTTAATTTGCATTTTATTTTTTTATATATCGAAACCTGACCATAGGCAGCAATGTGTTAAAACCCGGACAGAGTTCCAGTATAAATTTGTATTTTTATAATCCATTTGATCTTGTGCTAAAAATCGATTAACTTTTAATTTGCATTTTATTTATTTTTTTTTTTTTATATATATCGAAACCTGACCATAGGCAGCATTGTGTTAAACCCGGCAGAGTTCCAGTATAAATTTGTATTTTTATAATCCATTTGATCTTGTGATAAAAATCGATATTTTTCCTTACAAATCTGTATGCCTCACTGGTAATCCTTTAAGGTTTTAATTTTTAATAATTTTTTTTTTTTTTTTATTTTTACTTCTCTGTTTATTGTATATATGTATGTATGTATGTATGTATGTATTTGTATATATAGATATGTATATATATATATATATGTGTATGTGTGTGTGTGTATGTATGTTATTTTTTCTTTTTTTCTTTCTGTAACCTATATATAGGCTTAACCTTTTTATGTACTTCAGTGTTCCTGAGGATGTCATTAGACGAAAGCGCTTGAGCACCATTTTGTGTTTCCTTCCCTTCGTGGTTTTATTCATCATATATATATATTATATATAATATTATAGTGGTCTGCGGATCACCAATTTGATGTGGCCAAGAAAGTAGGCTTACTATAATTTATGAATTAAATTGAAATGAATAATTAGGGGGTCACCAGCTTGGGCCTACAGTCCAAACAAAATATTCAATAAGGAGAGAAATTATTTTGTTGTTTTGTGTTTAATTAGGAAAATAAATCAATTATTTGTTCACAGTCATTAACAATTCTATAACAGTATTTATAGTGATTAACAATTCTATAACGGTATTTATACTGTGGTAAAGATGACTGATTAATAGCAATAAGAAATGGTTATAGAGTCTAATTGTTAAGTAAGCCTATATACTGTAGGCTAATGAGATATGCAGAGGTGAACACAGAATAAGTAATTAAGCCAATAATAACTGAAATAATGAAAGTACGGTATGGTACAGTAAATGGATTAGGGCGGTAAAAATTAAATGCATAAAAGAATCGGATACAAAATAAGTAAGTTATATGAATGAACATTTCGCGTAATGGCTGAAACTTTTAGTCATTTCGCGAAATGACTAAAATCTTCAGCCATTACGCGAAATGGCTGAAATTCCACCTTAGCCATTTCGTACAAGATCATTTGCCCGGTTAGGTCAACTGTATGCCCTTGACAAATGGTTAGGTTAAGTTGTATTTTTCATTAGTTTTAATGAAAATAACACGACTTAACCTAATCAATTGTCAAGGGCACACAGTTGACCTAACCGGGCCTTCAATGGCGGACATCAGAATAACATTGAAGGCCCGGTTAGTATTTGAAAACCTCTATATTGAAAATTCAAATGTGTATTTGAAGTGTTTTTCTCGCTTATTTGAACAGACCTGTGGATGCATGCATGTTTTAGCAGATTAGTTAGTTAATTAAAGGTTTCCAATTTCATTGTGATGTTTGTTATTTCTATGAATTCATGACAAGTCATTTTAGCCATTTCACGAAATGACCAAGGTGGAATTTCAGCCATTTCGCGTAGACTGAAAATTTTAGTCATTTCGCGAAATGACTAAAGGTTTCAGCCATTACGCGAAATGGCTGGTTACACACTTTGACTAACATTTTTTATATACTGTGTATATATGTATACATGAGGCGTCGCGAGTACGAGGGAACTCGCCAAACCAGTTTTGAGATAGACGAGTTTAAACTTTGTGATTATTATGTACGAGGGGGACATAGCGCAAGTACACGCACTGAAAATAACTACATTTTGAGCGTACGAAGTGGGTATTTACCTATACGAAATTGTTTATGGATGGGGGAAGGGTTGAACTATTCATTCGTGGAACAATCGCAAAATCGCCAATGTTTGTGTGTGCGTATGAAAAGTAATGAACCAATTAACGCAACGTTTAATTTGAAAATTTTACTGAAGATATTGAATGAATGAAGTGTAATTTGTTAAAATTATAAATTCTGAAAGAAAAACCATTTTGGGAAGTTGTCAGAAGTTAATTAGTATTCCCTTTAAAAACAAAAAAGAAAACAGGAAACTGCAGTTGTAAAGTAGTAAAATTCTTTTTACAAATATGTCTAAAATGGATTTGTTTGGCACACGCATAAGGCATTACATCAGACGCAGAATCGATAAGAAATTAGCCCTTAAGGGCATAAAACATTCTGTAAAATTTTCCCGGGAGCCTACAGTCGTAAAGACTGATCACTAAGATATTGCCGAAAAATCTTTCCTATTTACCTCAAGTATCTTGCTTAGAAGTTTAGAAATCTAACTCGTTGTTTATAAACTATAACTTACGAGTAGGCTTTAAGAATCAGCAAATAAAGTAGGCTTAAACCAAAACCCGATTAACGAGAGAAAGTGATTAGGTTCGAAGAAACTAATATCCAAATTGATAAGAGGCCAACCAGTAATGATTATTTTCAGCTTTAGGTCACCCTTAGGTTTTAACCAGAAAGATGCCTTTTCACATTTGGCCAACCTGGAGTGACGTCAGATTCTTAATATGAATCAAGGGATACCGAAGTGGGAAAGAATATGTAAATTGAATAATAAATCTAACCATGATAGAATATGAATTGTATAAGAATATAACTAATTATGTTTAATAAGATAGTAAAGTTAAAGTACTTTAATTTTAATAAAAATTTTATCCAGTAATTTAAGAGATTAAGTAAATATAAATAAATTATATAGCAAACCAAATAAATAAACCAAAATAATTACAACCAAATAAAACCAAGTAAATAAACCAAAATAAGAAACTGGTCTCTGCAGAAAAAAAAAAAACAGTTTACAAGAGTGTGATTTTGTATAGATAGATAGATAGATAGATAGATAGATAGATAGATAGATAGATAGATAGATAGACAGATAGATAGATAGATAGACAGATAGATAGATAGATAGACAGACTTCCGCAGGTTGAAAGGATTTGGTCGATGGTCGCGTGGCCTCGCTGGAGGTAGATCTTTTCTATCCTCCGAGGTGTCCGTGGTTCTGCAACCAGCATCTGTTGTCACTGTTTTAAGGGGTCTGCTGGCTCTTTGTGGGGTTAGTAGGCCTCGGGATTCGGATCCCCAAACCTACAAAAGAGGTTGCTCTTAACGCCTACGCGTGCCTGGTTGAGGCCGGGCATCTGTCTTCTTCTACTCACGGTCTCGTTTCTCTTCCACCCTTTTCATACTTCTGTCTCATCTCTTCTTCCGTTTAAGTTTCCCTTCTTCCTTGGTCACATCGACCAGACTTCCAGTGAGAGATTGTTTCCTCACGAGTAAGATACAGAATCAAAGATAGAAAGAACAAGATATAGTTAAAAAAAATTAAGCTTCGTTATTTATAAAAGCTTCATCAAAGCACGTAAATTGTGAGATACATAGTGAACTTGTGAATTCTACACGGTGGCCACAAAGTCCCTTTGCATGAAAAACAAGGGCAACATGCAGATAGGCTGTAATTTCACAGCAAAGGGACTTTGTGGCCACTATAGTTTAATGTAATTGTCTTTGAATGTTGGATCATGAATGTATTGAAATCTTGTCCGTACGTTTATTATTATTATTATTTAATAAAGAATTGAAATTCTTTAAAAAAAATAGATATTTTTTATTTAATATCGAACTTTACCCTTTTAGGCCGGGATTTTTTGTAGGGCTAAGTTATGAATGGGTGTATTTGAAACGCTACCAATTTGTACCAGTCGTCCTGAAAGGGTTAATTGACCTCAGTAATTGCTTTCAAATGCATTTTTGGTTTATTTAAATACTCTCTATATTAAAGTAATTGTAAATATTAAGATTTAATTTTTTGTACATATTTAAAAAAAAGTAAGAAAAGCTTATAATTAAGGTTGAGAGAAAATATAGGATATGAATTAGGTATTCCTGAGTTAAATTACAGGAAATAGTATCAGTAAAACACAATTTGATAAACTAGTCCAAACTAGGACTGACCGCTATGTTTAGTGTGTAGGATTTCTTCGAGGTAAGACAATTTTCGAGAAAAGTTAAAAAAATAAATGTTACTCAGCTTTTAAAGCAAAATAGCTTTTATAAACAAAAGCTAAGAATTAGAAAAGAGAGAAAAAAAAAAGCTTACAAAACAATACTGTACATACAGATCCTCCGCTTTATTTACTAAAAGGAAAAACTCGTACATATAAGTACAGTATTAACAGATGGCCTGTTGTGCTTCTGTAAGTTACATGTAGAAGTTGAATTCATCGGTGCACACGTTTATCAATATAGTTATATTGTACGTAAACTTTATGAACGGAGAAATATAAAGCTAAGAATTGTCTGCATGATGATACAAGTATTGAAATAAATATGCATTTAGAAATATTAAGTACAGGGTGTCCGAGAATTATCTGTACAATTTTTGGCTGTTATTAAAAGTCAACCATGAAGTGTAGAAATTCCAGTGTTGTCCCATTTTAACAGAGAATCTCATTAAATTTTTTCTGATACCACGTTTTGACAAGTTTTTTAGAAATGTACGCGGGTGACAGACATTGATGATTTAAAAGCAAGAATCACAGCTGCTATTGAGCGAATTGATGTGGATATGCTGCAGCGTACATGGCAACATTTGGATATCGATTGGATGTTTTGCGAATCACTATGGTGCACATATCGAATGTTTGTAACAACGTTACTTTAATAAAAAAACTTTTGAAAATACAGATTCTAAATAATCTTGTTTAAGAATTTTACGTGTGTTATCAAGAATTTTATTAAAAGATGAAATTTACAGATAATTTTCGGACACACTGGAATTTCTAAAAAACTTGTCAAAACTTGGTATCAGAAAAAACTTAATGAGATTCTCTCTAAAATGGGACAACACTGGAATTTCTACACTTCATGGTTGACTTTTAATAACAGCCAAAAATTGTATAGATAATTCTCGGACACCCTGTATATAAAAGTTCAGGTATTTTAAAGTTCCCCCAAAAAGTAAAATATAAGAGAGAGACTATACCACCATTGAGTTTATAGATACAGTGAGTTTTAGTGCGTTTCCCGTCGATCTTGGTATATTTTGAGAGTGGAAAAAGTTACTGCGATCAAGCATAAGCGTAGGAGGCAGGGGTTCAGGAGCCCCCCCCCCCCCCGCCCTGCAACACTTCAGCCCGACTAATTTTTTTCGGGTAAGAGATCAGTACAAATATTTTCAATCACGACGATTTCACCCGAAACTATGATTTTCATATAGGATCTCTCTCTTCCCAAAATGTACGTGTTCAGATCTTGAACCACGCAATATTTGATTATAGAAAGGAAAACCTGTCTCAAAACGGCAGTATTTAAGTACCCCATTCGATATAACCTGTTACAACTTACCCTATTGTTTAACTTGTTTGGTGCTCAACCTTTGTACAGTTGTGTATATCTACAAATAGTGTTTAATAAAAATATGACTTAAAATTCGATTTTCGGTTTCGCTTATTTTTTCGGCCAAAACTTGCTTGCTCCCACATAAGGACAAAATCGGGCCCCTACGCCTATGCAATCAAGAATAGACCGTAAAATGATTCACAAATGAATGAGAGAGATTGCGGGATTTGATCAACCCGTAACAACAGTACCATGAAGAAAGACCACCACCATTCCATTTTAATTCACCATACCATTATGACCACCATGACTAAGTGGTCAACAAAGTGAATCAAAGCTTCATATTCCGACAAGATGATAACCTAAAACACAAAAGTCCAACGTTTGCACGAATTATCCAAGCAAATAAAGAACAGAATGTGCCAACCATTATGGAATGGTCCCCTCATTCACCTGATGCGAGTCTAATTAAGCACTGATGGACATTGTTCACGCGGGAGAGGAAAAAGGACAACCTGAACCAGGGTTGGCAAAAACCCAGAAAAAAAAAAACCCAGAAAAAAACAAAACCCAACTACCCAGCAAAAACAGTTGGGTTTTTGCTGGGTTTTTGCCAACCCTGACCTGAACAACTCTACTTGTCTTTCGGAAGTGATACACAAAAGCTGAAACACAACCATAAAACATGCCATCAATGAATTGACTGAATCAATGCCACGAGGAGTGACTGCTATATTGGCTGCAAAAGGCAGACAGGCAAAATATGATACTGTAGCTTTCATTTATGGTCAAACTTAATTTTTATTATAAATAATATTAATTTCCTTCGTATTCATTTATGTTGGGTTTCAGCTTACAAAAATTCCAAGTGGGATTGTAATTTTGGCGCCTAATAAATAAATTATATATATATATATATATGTGTTAATAAGTCCCTCTGTTAAAGGTCTGGATCGGATACTAAACGTCTGCGAAGTGTATTCGCAGAAACATATTCTTTTTAATGTTACAAAAACTAAGGTCATGTAATTTCATCCTAAAAGCTGTAATCAGCCAGCTGATATAAGGTTTAAAATGAATGGTGAAGTAATTGAGGAAGTACAAGAGTAAGTATTTGGGTCAAACTATTACCAGCAACTCTGAGTGAATTATAAAAGGTTCTGGCAGAACCCTAAATTTGCTGTACAACAGGTCTTTTAGACTTACATAAATTACCCCCGAGATGCTCAGCTTCGCAAATGTTTGCTACCCGCAATGTCCCGAGCTTCCCGGAGGTAACAAGACGTGCTTAACACAGTCTAATGCAAAGAATTAAAAAATCAACCAACCCGATCATCCAAGCTATCCATGAGTCCTGCCATTTATCCTCTAAGGCCTAAGCTATGGACTTCTTGGTACGAAAACGTCTGTCTGTAGCTCCACTTAACTTCGACAGTGCAGTATTATTTCTAATCAATTGTATATATTTCTATCCTTAGTATATGAACTGTCATTGTATTAATAATATTTGTCATATGGACTATAGTCTGCCAATAAACTTTTTCATTTCATATATATTATATATATATATGATACACACAGACCGTGCATAGAACAAGGAACTCTTTTGGGGAAAACTAAATCCCATATATACAGGGCGTCCCAAAAAATGTATACACACTTTAAATACTTATAAAGGCAGTGTTTATTAAAATACATTTCATTTTCAAATGTAATAGAATCTACAGACATTATTTAATTGTTTTGTCAACGCCTGTTTTCAAACTGACGTCCGTTCTGGTCCAGGCACTGCTGATAACGCGAAGCAATGGAATCGCAAACATCACGAAACATTTCGTTTGGTATTTGTGTGCATTCTCGTTCAATGGCTGCTCTCAATTCAGCGACTGTTGCAGGTTTTATAGAGTAGACTTTGTCTTTTAAGTATCCCCATAAAAAAAAGTCTAGTGGTGTGAGGTCTGGTGAACGCGGAGGGTATTCTACGAAACCCCTTCGTCCAATCCACATCGTGCCAAGTACCACTCGCAATACTCCACTCTTCGGTCCGGATCATCTTCATTAATAGCATGGACTAATCTTTGAATGTAACTTTTCCATTGACAGCGCTTCAAAATGCGTTGGACAGACGATTCTGAAATTCCTACCTCACGACTCGTTTGCCGCACAGATTTTCTTGGACTTTGGTGATACGTTTCCAGTACTCTTTCTTGCTTTGTGGGGCTTGTCGATGTCCGTGGTCTTCCGGAACGCTTCTTGTGGACATTCTGAACAGTTCCATCGGCTTCAAACTTATCTCTAATTCGAGTGATGGTAAGTCGCGTTGGTGGATCTGTTTGAAACTCCCTCCTAAACTGTCTTTGCACTTCAACTGCGTTTTCACACTTCCAGTAGCATTTTAGAATGAATTTCCTTTGTTCAAAGCTTAGTCTGACTGCCATTATTAATTCTAATGGGTTTAACTTGGAAAGAAAGAAACATCAATTGAGCTATCAGCTGTTAAAGTGTGTATACATTTTTTTTGGGCGGAAAGTAGCTCCCTATTTTGGATTGGTAAAAAAATACGTATATTATCCATTTATTTCAGAAGAAATAATATGAAAAGGTAGGCATACATGGTAGGTTTTCTCTAAAATTCAATGTGGGCTCCAACTCTTTCCACCAGCTTCTGGAGCCGCCCAGGAATGGCGTCCACTGACTTTAGCAGGAACTCCGGCGGGATGGAGGACATGACTTCCCGAATTCGGTCCTCCAGTTCTTCCAATGTCCTCGGTTTGGTGCGGTAGACTTCTTCCTTTACCCACCCCCAAAGAAAGAAGTCGCACGGTGTCAAGTCGGGGCTCCTGGCTGGCCATTGATGTGGACCACGACGACCCATCCAACGCCCAGGGAAGTGGGCATCCAGCCACTCACGGACAACAAGAGCGAAGTGCGGAGGGGCGCCATCTTGCATAAATATCAGATCGTCGATGTTCTCCCATGTGCTGACAACCGGCCAGACCTCGTTTCGCAACATAGCAAGGTACCGCTCAGCATTCATGGTGTTGCGCAGAAGGAACGGGCCCACAACCTGATCTGAGGTCATACCACACCACACCGTTACACTGAACCGATTCTGCCGTTTTTCAGCGATAACCATGGGATCCTCTCCTGCCCAGTAGTGGCAATTGTGGCGGTTGACAAAGCCTCCGACGTGGAACACCGCCTCGTCGCTCCAGAGGATGTTGCGGAAGTGATGGGGCCAGTCTTCATGCCAAGCCAGCATGATTTCCCCGAACTCCATGCGAATGTCGCAGTCCTCGTCCGAGAGAGATTGGCAGTAATGCGGCTTCCACGCACGCCAGTTCAGCTCCTTCTTCAGCACAGTTCGCACTGAGTAGCGGGAGAGCAATGTTCCCTCTAATTTTTTTTAGTCCGTGTGCGCATCCACACGCTATTATCTTCAAAATGAAATATATATAAATATTAAATACTTAATAAATATTATTTCCATAAGGTGATAGCTCGATCATTACGGTACTATTAAATGGATATTAAAAAAACTGTTTACGATATTATATATTCTTAAAAAAGAAAACATTTTATCCATTCTAAAAATATGAATAAAATAAAAAATAGTAAAATAAAATTTAACAAAATAAAGAAATAAAATAAAAATAACATTAATTGAAAATTACTATTTTAGTTATCATTTCTCAAAACAATTTTTATCATTTAGCAATTTAAAATAGACTATCAAGATTAATACATGATTTTATTCATTCACAAAATAGGAATAAAATAAAAAAAAATTTATGAATTATGAGATAATTACTATTCGTTTTTATGCAAAAATAAGAGAGAGAAGTTTATATTCAATGCTTTAATGTATAAAAGAAAAAAAAATGCAAATACATATAGTAAAAAAAATCCGTATTGCGCAATTGCGCGGACGTCGGCGAAGTCGGTCGGAAAGGGTTAATACTTAAAAGAGCGACTATAGAGTATGTTGATGCAAATGGTCAGACCTTGTGTGACGGTACATTTTTAAATTACTTCATTTACTGTCGTGACTCATGATACGCTTGAGCCTGTGCGCATTTTATTTTGCTGTGTGCGCAGGTTTCACAACGCGTGTGCGCGCGCACACGCACACACCTTAGAGGGAACATTGCGGGAGAGTCCACTTTCCCGAGCTGCCTGGCGAGTTGACTTTCGTGGACTCCGTGCGAACATTTCCTGAACTGCCTGCACCGTCTCCTGGGCCCTGGATGTCGAAGGGCGACCACATCTTCGAACATCTGCCACAGACCCCGTGGTCATGAGCTTCGAGTGGCAGTTCTTGATTGTTTTCGGGTCCACTTGGGCACGTGGTCCGTGAATGGCCCGCCACCATCTTTGAACTCGAACGACAGATTGCCAAACTTCGTACCGTGCCGCCAACTGGGCACGCTCCTGCAGTGTTAAACGCTCAGCCATGTTACCCTTCAATCTGAAATGAAAAAAAAAATGAACGTTACAATTGTACCACTTTAGAGAACACAGAGAACACTTTAGAGAAAAAAGATTACCGTTACAATTGTACCACTTTAGAGAACACACCATAACAATATAACAATACAATCACAATTTATACATAATTTATGTAATTTAAATTAGGGAGCTACTTTCCGCCCACCCTGTATATATACATACATAATAGAAATTGAGAATATAAGCTCCGCATTTTATCCACTTTATATAATATGGACACGAAGAATAGAGCGTGCATTTTAATGGAAAATATATGACATGTCTCTTGAAAGAATGGCATGCGAGTCTAACATACAACCCTAATAAACTTTAATTAAACGGGGGCTGTTATATTTGTATTATATATACACACACACATTATTATACGTGTGTGTGTACATATATAAAATATACACACTGTATATATTTTGTGCGCGTGTTTATATACAAGAAAGGACTAACCCTACTTTTTACAGTATATATTTACCCAGAAAACAATAATTGAACTTTAATCATTGTATAGTGTATTCATAAACTGCAAAAAAAAGTGAAAGCAGCGTTTATAAATTAAATATTTAACCCTAGAAGGCCAGTGTGGGACCGCGCACACAGAGATTAGTGTTGGATTTGTTGGATTTACGGAACCCCATAATGAAAATTACATTTATAGGTTGAATTAAACAATTTATTGTTACCGAATAATAAAAATTAACTCGCGTACAATATATGACGATTTCCAAAAACAACGAATGTATTGAATAGGCCGCATTGATTTTCTAGGATTAAACAAATTCCTCTTCGCACAGTTTGCCTTTGATGAAATTTGTTAAAATAATTACATCTGAATTTTCAAAACAAAAATTACAGATTTTCTCTACTGTATTGAGAAAGATTTTAGTCTAAAAGTTTTCTTTGTAAATGAATGTTAGGTTTGGGACTTAGGCCTGTGCGATTAATCGAAAATGTCGATTCGGGTCGATTCAGTAAAAGAATCGAAACCCAACCCGACTTAAGAGCTAAAAAATTTCGATTCTTCGATTCGCTAACTGTAACCTGTCGAGACGATAAACTGGCACTACCCCAAAACCATGGAATGTCGAAACGGTGGAATAACAATTGAATATATGAATATATATATATATATATATAATATTATATATATATATATATATATAGTTATAAACTAGTTGGATATTTGAGAGATTGAAGCTTTTATAAAGATCTGAGTGCGCTCAATGCGCATGGTCAGCTTTTGATTTTGCGATGTCACAGAATCACGTGCGCGCGCCTTGGCGGTGTGACAAGTTTGGACCAGTTCTTTATTACGCTTTTCAGTATGTTGTTGCTGGTGCATGTATGTTGTTCTGTTGGTGCTGGTGCATGTAAATTGTGAAGTATAGGTGAGTGCAGTGCACAGTCGCAGTCGAATCGAGAATTGTAAACAAGTGGCCGAATCGAATCGAAATAAAAATATCCGAATCGCACACCCTTAGTTTGGGTATTTTCTTTTTTGTTGTCATTGTTTGGGAAAGTCAAAACATTTTGGTCAGATCAGCGGAGTTTAGCGACAATGCGTCTGGGTAGTAGATGTATGATGTACCGTTCCTCGCGTTCAAATGTAGCGACCCGTGTCTAGGACTCCATGTTAAACTGCAAGTCCCCTTTGTCATATTTATCACAATTTTATACTTTTTTCCGGTCCTATCGCTCCAATCCGGCCTTTAGATCCTTGGTTTAACTTTACTTGTTCTAATGCTATCCACAAGAGAGGAGGCTTTCAGGAGGAGCGGCACCAATGAATCGGTCCTGGAAGTCTGCACGAATATTTTCAATGGTTTTGCCATTACGTGGTCGCTCATGGACCCAGGTACTAGCCAATATGCGTTGTTCAATCGTATAGTTACCGTTATCACATATTTCAAATGGGTCTGAAAGAAAAACTAAAATAGGTTAGTATTTTACTGGAGTGACAAGACAGTGTAGACACCCTAGAGAGAGAGAGAGAGAGAGAGAGAGAGAGAGAGAGAGAGAGAGAGAGAGAGAGAGAGAGAGAGAGAGAGAGAAGAGAGAGAGAGAGAGAGAGAGAGAGAGAGAGAGAGGACGAGACGAGACGAGAGAGAGGAGAGACGAGACGAGACGACAGAGAGGAGAGACGAGACGAGACGACAGAGGAGAGACGAGACGAGACGACAGAGAGAGAGACGAGACGAGGAGAGACGAGATGAGACAGAGACAGAGACGAGACAGACAGAGACGAGACAGACAGACAGACAGACGAGCAGACAGACAGAGACGAGACACTAATGCTTGTAATATTAACAAACTAATTAATTATACATCATCTTTATTCAGTGTAGAACTTAAATAAATTGAATGTTCAACTTTAACTATTTTTATCTATTTAGTATGGTGTTGAAATAAACTGCGGTTGGATTAACAAAAAAAAAAAAAACTGCAAGCAAGGTCACTTTGAAACTTGATAATTTAAAAAATATTTTTATCAAGCATATGTCAAAATTTTATTTTTATCTGCTATCTTTCCAATACGTTGTTACACGTTAATTAACTTGCCGTTATCACTCGGGCAAAATTCGGCTTACACATGAGAAAAAAAAGTTACTATGTGCGTGTGAAGATTGCGTGCGAGTATTCCCGTGTGTGTATAATGCGTGTATAGTTATATTTTTACGTGTACGCGCGAACAAAGATGCGTATCTATGTATACCCACAAATAATGCGTGTATAATGCCTGTGTGTTGATGTTCGCTTCTAAATGTGTACATATATGGCAGTATAAGTAGGCTATGTGTGTTTAATCATGTACGTAAAACGGCAACGCCATGTGAATCGATTCATATGCTGTATAAACACGGCGTCGGCTTTCCCTCCTCTGCACTGAAAAGGGCCATTCTTTGAGTCCGCGAACCAGTATAGGAACGTTTTGCATTAATTTTACGTGCAAACGACCGCGGAGCTCCTTTATTTTTTAAGTTTTAACGAAGGAGAAAAGTCGTTTAAAACTATAGTTACATTAAGAGGTGTTCTAAGGGTCTATGACATTAATAAATCTCGTTTACTAGTCGATTTTAATAGGATTTTGTGATTACCAACATCGCTTAAAGTTAAGTATTTTCGCCTTATATGACAACCTCGAATTCTGTATATATATAACCTAAGGCCACGGATTGCAAGCTCACTGCAGGTTGGATTAACATCTACAGAACAGTTGTGTTTAAAGAGTGAGTGTGGGTTTACCATTAATTTTCGTGTACCTTCATGGAACACAAATTGAATTCAGTGTTTGGAAATAGGCCTAACCGTTTATAGACAAATATAATAAAAAAAAAACTTTCCATCCTCCAAAGACGAGAAGAGAAAATATTTTTAAACTCCGACTTTTAGGATTTCAAAGGTTGAGAGAACTTTAATTTTATATTTTAAAGTTGGACTTTATAAACATACAGAAAGTTGACAAAAGTAAAGAGAGGCCTTTGGTCTTTCCATAGTTTTTGATTTGATAATAAAAGTCGACAAATAATAACTGATTTATTGAATCAATATATTTAGGATAGTGTTGGTTTCGTTTTTGCATCATGTAAACCTGTCACACGTTCTGACATTCCATTGATGAGCTTTGCCATTTGTTCTTGAGAACAATCATCGTGGTGCCTATTTACTTTTGTTAACTTCCTCTCGTATATATTAATTAATTATCAGAGAGCCTTGTTAAAGTTTTAAATTTCAGAGATTAAGCAACGTTCGATCTATTTAATAGTTGCATGGGTGACCCCCTCCTCTGCGCTCAAACGATATAATGACCCGTGGTTCGGATACCACGTAAAACTGTAGGTCCCCTTCTGACGTCACACGACCCGTGCCGTTAAGAACTTTAAACAATGTTATTATTATTAACAAGTAATAATTACGGATGCAAGGCCTACATATATTTTTTTTACATACTGAGCCTTACAAAATACAAGTAATAAAAATTCCTTCACATTAACGAAAGACTTCTAATAACGGTCCGGATTTCCCCTCAGAATGCGGTTGAGAGGCGCAAAGCAGTTCCTTTTGGTGGTGCTGTGTATGACTATTCTCAGGGAAACCTACGGATGGGTAGATGTCCAGGACCCGAGGGAAGACAAATCCCTCTACATAATTGGCATTGGCATCCATGATGCTACAGGGCCAGCGGCTGGTGTTAATATGGTACGGTATCAATGCTTACAGTGTGTGTGTGTGTGTGTGTGTGTATTCCTTGTCTCATTTAAAGCTTTTGGAATATAATGAAATCATTCATCCAGAGTATAACGACCCTTACCCCGCCTTCACCAGATGGGGTATGCGAACCCGGCCCAAATCAACAAGGGCATTCACATGCGACTGTACGCAAGGGCATTCCTCCTAGACGACGGAACGAGAAGAGTTGTTTTCGTCAGTGTCGACTGCGGAATGATGGCTCAGCTCGTCAAAATGAAGGTGAGGTCGGGTCTGATCAATTAAGGGAATTGGGTATTATACCCAAAGGAGATTACCTGTAATGGTTATCGTTAATCTAAAGCGTAAAGGTCACGGATTTGAGCACGGGTCTGATCGTGTGGCTTCCTATTTCTAACGTTCATATCAGGGGGTTTTTTGGCGGGATCGTAGCTAAACTGTATACGCCTCCTCCTGTAATACAGCCATAACGTTTCTGAAACGTATATAGGTTTCATACGAACTGTGTAAAATCCCAAGCGTGTGTGTGTGTATATATATATGTGTGTATAATATGTGTGTATATATATATATGTGTGTATATATATATGTGTGTATATATATATATATATATATATATATATATATATAATATACACACACGTGTATGCGCGTGTTTTGTTATCAGGGGCAATTATTTGACCTCCTGAACGTACTAGAGAATTTATACCAGGACCTTCAAAAGGACTGAATACAAAGCAAATATTTCTTATCATCTTATTTTATCTCACTGAAAGTTAAATTAACCTTTAGGTATTATTGTTAATATTATCAGCATTATTATTATTAGGCTATTCGTCAATTAGGCTCAACTTTTCTGTCACAAATTATGCAAGTTTTTAAATCTTTGCTATTATTTTTTGGTCTTACCACTTCTAAGATTTTTCACTCCATGAACTGACATCCGGAAAAACCTTAAAAGGAAAAAAGGTGTCACTAAAACCTTGAATGAAAAAGCGTCAATAAAACCTGAAATTTTATGACTCGACAAGATCTTCACGATTCGTTCAGAACAAACGAACGAATTAAGGTTATATATATTTTATGACAATAGTCATCATGATATTAATATATTCACAGTACTCTAATCTGAATATACCGTTTGAACCATGGAGACTTTTAAGGCAAAATTAGTGGCATTTCGTTTATTTATTACATAGAAAAGTAAAAGTGGCAAATAATAGTAATAGGAACAAAGGAGATTGTAGAAACCAATTGACCAGGGAAGTACTCGAGGGGGATAGGGAACGTTCTAAAGGCAGGAGGCAGGGAGTACTGGAACTCGCGTTTACCCTGTCAATGTCCCCTTTAGCTGATCTTTTACCGTGTCTTATCTACCTTGTGAGCAGTCCAGTATGCTCTCAAATACGCACTTCTCTCACTATTCCTCATTACACACGCATGCATGCATCTTGCATACAATCTTTTCAAAATTTAAAAAGAAAGGCATCGACCTCAAGAACCTCGGAGTCCCCTGGGGAGGGAATCATAAATGTCTCCACTTCTGCAGATACCGAGAACGCAGACCCGGGCAGCGGGACTGGTTCTGATACTGCTCATTTGAGATGTTCTTTGCCTCTTCCAGATTCATTTTCCATAAACTTCTGCAACATTCGTGGCCTTTCCTCAAATTTTCAATCTGTGAACACCGCCTCTTCTCCTCCACATTCTCTTCCTCATTGAAATTCGGGTGTCTGGGACGACTGACAGCAATCCTTTTTCTGTACCCTCCTACTTTCTCTATACTCAGTTTCATTCCAAAAGTGAATGTTGCGTATATGTACGTATATATATAAGATCTTTCAAACCGTCAATATTGGTTCCGCAAGGCACGCTCTACGAGCGATCGTCTTGTATATCTCTGACTCTTGGTCATCCTCCTTTCGGGATTTCGGTGAAACCTTTGCTATTGCATTAAACATATCAAAAGCTTTTGATAGAATCGGGCACAAATCCGTAATTTCCAAAATTTCGGCAAAATGAAAGATATTTTTGAAGTAACGAGACAAGCTATATTCAAGTTATTGAAATTGATTTACTAAACGAGTTGAATAAATATATTTTTGTTCACTATATCGCACAGCTAATCAATATTTATAATCATCATATACCTATATGCAGAGGGTAGACAAAAGTAAATAGACCACGATGATTGGCCTCAAGAACAAATGGCAAAGCTCATCAATGGAATGCCAGAACGTGTGTCAGCTTTACATGATGCAAAGGGGAAAGCAACACCATTCTAAATACACTGATTCAATAAATGTATTATTATTTATTAACTTTTATTAAGTATCAACCCAAAAACAATGGAAAAACGGAAGGTGTCTGTCTATTTTTGTCAACCCTCTGTACTTACACGAGAGTATAATGAAGTTAAAATTACACTCCAAAGATATGCATAAAGTAATAATTTTTTTCTCATCAATAAATGCCATATTTTTTACGTCATTTTATGGGCACAAAAAGAGTACTGTAATTACCGACTGCAAAGCATCTTCCTTCTGAAATGCGGAACGAGATAATCAGGTCTCTCTCTAAAAACCCCTATTTTGGGGGATAATGAGACACCGTGAGCAATTTCTATCCCTCAGTAGCTGCGTAGAAACTACCGCATGTTACTTATTAAATCAACGGATATTCTTGTCATACAAACCAAAGACTTTCAACATGTGCGTGAACTACATACAATATTTTATACATGTGCGGGTGTGTTCCTAATTATCTTTCCTATTTCCTTTAATTTACATTGGAAATAAAGATAATTTACACCACCATATACATATATATACACAGTGGTGTAGTGCTAAATAAAGAAGTGAGGGAACGCATTTTGAAAGTGTTACTCAGATGCGGGGGGGACAATGGCGAGCGCGGCGAGCCCATACAGCTGGGGGTCCGGGGGCACTGTAAGCCCCCCGGGAAATCTTTTGAAATCTGACCAATTTCAGGGATATTTTGAGGTCATATGCACTGGATATTAGGATATATTCCAAGGTTGAAGATGCAGTATTTCCAGTGTCATTAGATATACGACATCCAGTACGATCAATAAAAATAGCAAACAACTGGAATGATTAACTAAAAAAAAGTTAACAACTGGTACGCCGTGGTGACTGTTTCACCAGATCTTTATAGGCTAGCATTGCCTCAGTCGAAGCTAAAAGAAATGAAACAGTTAATGATTCTTTCTCATATTTCTTCTAGGGTGGGAATTAAAATTTCATGACGTTAGAGATTTGTAAGTTCGGATTTATTTGAAATAGTGAGGGAACGCCGTTCCGTCTACCAAAAAAGTAAGGGAACGCCGTTCCCACAGCACTACACCACTTGTGTGTGTGTATGTATATATATATATATATATATATATATATATATATATATTTCAACTGCAAAGAACACGCAGTATAATTAACGTAAAGAACGACGCTTGTATAGGAAACATTCCGCGTAAGATGAGGAGGGAGAACGAACAAATGAAAAAAATGAGGTAACCACCGGGATCTTCCGATTGCCGGTCAGATATAATAACCACTACACCATGGTCCTCACTCGATCAGAAGTCATAATTCTCCCTCCTCATCTTGCGCGGAGTGTTCTCCTATACAAGCGTCGTTCTTTACGTTAATTATACTGCGTGTTCTTTGCAGTTGAAATGTATATATAGGTGCGGCATGGGGAGGTGCCCCCCTCGGGGCATTGGTTTCTGCGCGTATGTAGGAGAATTACGACTTCTGATCGAGTGAGGACCATGGTGTAGTGGTTATCATATCTGACCGGCAATCGGAAGATCCCGGGTTCGATTCCCGGGTGGTTACCTCATTTTTTCATTCTCCCTCCTCATCTTGCGCGGAATGTTCTCCTATACAAGCGTCGTTCTTTACGTTGATATATATATATATATATATATATATATATAATATACACACAGTATATATACAGGGTGTCCCGTAAGTCTGGACCCATAGGGAAAAATAATAAAATTACAAAATAGTCCAAAAATTTATTACATAATCTGTTCAAAGTGTCCGCTGTTGTGTCGCACACATAGTTGAAGACGCAATCTCCACTGCGACAGCACTTTCTGAATCACAGTCGCAGAAATTTCTTGACACGCCTCCACAATGCGTGCTTTAAGGTGGAAAATGTTCTGAAGTTTGACCTCGTACACTTTGGCTTTCAAGTGGCCCCACAAATAAAACTCAAGCGGAGTAAGATGATCATAAAAAAATAATAAAAATAATAATAAAAATAATAAAAAAATATACAGTGGAACCTTGCTTAACGAGCATAATTCGTTCCCGAATTGTGCTCGTTATGCAAAATGCTCGTTAAGCAAGGCAATTTTTTACATAGGAATCAATGTAAAATATGATAATGCGTTCCATGCTTAAAAAATACTTAAAATAATATTTATAATGATATTTAAAGGCGTTTTTTAAAGTATTATTGCATGAAATGAAAAGATTATTAATAAAAATTAACCCAAAAGAGAATGTAAATAATTAGTAAACGGTGAAATTTATAAATAACTTACGAAGAGAGAAGGTGCTCCTGACGCACGCAAAGGAAATGAAGAGACAGGGGAGGAGGAGAGGGTTATTGAGGGGAAGGAGGAGAATCGTCTTCGTTCAATGCAATAACATTCTCGACGAGCTCACAGTCACTAGCTTTAAATTTTTTAGAGGCACTTTCACTTTCTTTTGGATCCTTTTTCACGAGGAAACTGTCTAGAGACATTTGTTTTTGTCTACGCTTTAAATTTTGACGAAATATTTTGCTCGTTAAGCAAAGTGTCGCTCGTTATGCAAGGTAATTTTCCCCCATTCTTTTGGCTCGTTATACGAATTTCTCGTTATACGAGGCACTCGTTAAGCAAGGTTCCACTGTATTATAAATAAATTTTTGGACTATTTTGTAATTTTATTATTTTTCCCTATGGGTCCAGACTTACGGGACACCCTGTATATATATTATTTAAATTTGTCTTAAAGAACGGTAACAAAAGTTCAACTTTAAATTACCAAATTTTATTTCATTAATTACAAATTAGAATTGTGCAAAAATTATAACTTAAATTATTTTAAAAAGGAGATTTACCATTTCATGGTTTGTAAAATAGGTTTTTTGACATTCCTTCAATCCTACTGTCTTGGATATTCAGAATTTTTAAGTTAGTCCTGTTCGTAGTAATTAAAGAAAAACTTATCTTAATTCAGACGAAGTTGAGTTAACATTGGTTCTTTTAAGTTGGTATAAACAGATTGAAATTTAAGTAAATAAACTTGTAAGCCCAAGTTACGCTTAATCACAATCACAGAATCAAGAATAAACTTCACAATGTTAAATGATCTAATCTCTTCTGAAGCTGAACGAGCAGCACTAGAACCATTTTTTTTTGTCGCTTCCTTTTTGATTCCACCCAGCTGGTTGGAACGACAATGCTGACAATTTAGTTGGTTGGTCTTTTACAACAAATAGGAAATTAATTATAATCTCGAGGCCGAGGACATACATTTTTCAAAGGCCTCGAAGCCGAGGTCGAGACCTTTTTAGCGGAGGCCTCACAAGGCCTTAAGATTGTTAGGTTGAAGGTATTTGCACCGAGGTGTGATATTCGGACGCAAATAACGAATCCGGGTAATTATTCGTTTTTACACCCAGTCTGTTTTTATGATGAGAAAAACTTTTCTGGTCAATTTTGAGGTGTTTTGCACGAATCTGTCATCCGTTTCCTGTGCAAATGCATAGTTTTCGAGATATCTTCATCTCGAAAACTACTATTTGCGCAGGAAACGGATGGCAGTTTCATACAAAACACCTCAAAATTAACCAGAAAAGTTTGCACTCGTCATTTTTGTTTAAACTAACGAAAATATCCTGACTTAACCTAACCAATCATCAAGGGCGTACATTTGACCTAACCGGGTATTCAATTGATCTAACCGGTGTCACGTACTGAACTGTCCGCAAAACATTAGGACCGATCATTTGTGATGCGTGATCTATGAAAATAGGAAATATATTTTAATAAACACATTTTATACAAATCTGCACAAGATAAGATTTATATTTTCTTAGTCAGTTTTGAATGGCAATTCAATATATTGTACTGTTTTAACCGCGCGTGAGCGGGTTCAAAGACGAATATTAACCCGAATCCGATATTTGCACCTCTAGGTGCAGATACTCACTTCGAAATCTTTTACAAATAAGTTCTTCCATGCTTTGGGAAGGCCTAGGCCTAAAGCTCTTCCAAAGGTAACTTACCGTAGCCTCACACTAGCCTGCATCTCTTCTTTTTTTTTAAATCCATAAGGAAAAGCAAGATTCTACTCAAAATTAATATATAAAGACATAGCTCACTTCACTTACCTAATAAAGAGAATTATTAAGCACGTTCATCTATCACGCACAGACACACCACAACACCGACACGCTGTGTGTTTACACTTGTCTGGTCACACTGTTACACAGTCAGACACAGTTGCCAGAATAAGATTTCCTGGGCACCATACATTATTAGCCCATTAACTTTTTATTTCTCATTTTAATATACCCGCAATATTTCAAGTATTTATGATAACATGGAAAGTTATGATATGAAGATCTAGTAGAATATTTCAAGATTGTTCAATACTCAGTGAGTATATTGATCATATAATTTCTGAGTGCCTAGAATTATTAGCAACTCTAGCGAGCATTGCAAACAGAGCTAGCTATATTTGGCGATGCCTTATTTTTTTAAGTTTTGCATTTTTATGCATCTTGACAATAAGAAGTTGTGGTCTTAAAGTTTACCAAAGATCATTAATGTAATTGTAGCTTGTACTGTATGTGAAAGATGTTTCTGATTTACGGTAGGCCTATAGGTATGAAGTTTATATCATGCCATTACTATATTATAATATATACGATAATATTATAATAACGATAATATTAAGAATATATTTGCACCTGATATTTCAACACGTTATGTATGTAAATTTGATTCAAGAGTATATTTGCATCCATTATCAAACATTTTTAAAGTTGTATGTATAATACTTTATATTATTAAAGTAAATGAAAAAAGACCGAAAAAATTATTTGCAAACAATAACAATAATTAACACCTCAGTTATATTGCCAATATTAGCAAAATTATTGTTTGCATCCGATATTATACTGTATATTCATTTCAAACCATATTATTTAGAAGTTTATATGTTACAATTTACGACGGGCGAAAAACAAAATTATCATCGACGCTATAGTAGCTAGTTATCAATATACCAGGAGGTGTTCTTCTCTAGTTTGGCCTATTTTTTGTTATAGAAATAGATACAGTACAATAGTTTATACACATAAATAACACAAACACATTATATGAGCTCGGTTCAACTGATAGATTGCTTTCCCACACTAGTTTTGCTACATTAAGTCAATTGGTCTACTGCCGACTGAATATTATTTATATACCGAGACGTATATAATATTTATGTACCTAACGTCACAGCGACCTGTCACTAATCCGTTGGTCACCTAACTCAATAGCATTTATCAAAGACTGCCGCCTGACTAGTCACCTGTCTGAATAATATTTATCAATGTATGCCGCCACATATGGTCACCTGCCAGATCATGGTCCTCACCTGAAGAATACCCACCCTGAGCGCGCCCACCCGAAGAATCTCCACCCCAACGTTTCCGGGGGTTGAAAATTACAGAACAAAACAAATCAGGATTTCCTAACACCTCACCAAAGTCACGAGGCCTTTCTACTTTTCAGCTGGCCTCGAGGCCGAGGCTGAGGCCTGCAAAATATGCCCGAGGGCGAGGCCAGGCCTCAGCCCCATGTATAACACACACACACACAAGTAATGGCTCTTATTGTATTTTCGAACTGAAAAATAAGAGGCATTATTTTTCGTACTGACTATACAGGGTGTCCCAGGAGGAAATGTCAAGAATGCACCATTTGACTCTTTGGGTATTTCTAAGTAGAAAGTATTATATCGATATGGGTCTGATTCCCAACCGTTACCGAGATGCAGGCCTCTACATTTGGGTAATTAAAACATAACAAAAAGGCGATCTTAGATACTATTTAATGACACTTGTGGTTTACAAAAAAGTACAAACATACAATACACTATTGCACTTATTGCAGAATGGTTTCAAAGTGACCCCCTCCTTCTTCAATGCACGCGGCGACCCTCCGATCCATCGAGTCTTGCCAAGGAAAACGCGAAGTTCATTTCTGAGGTTTATGAACGCATCCTGTATACGTGCAACCAACTGCTCCCTAGTTTCGGGCTTACCCCGCTGATAAACGTTACTCTTCAAGAATCCCCAGACAAAAAAAAATCTAGCGGAGATAAGTCAGGCAAACGAGGGGGCCATGACACAGGTCCTCCACGTCCAATCCACCTTCCCGGAAACCGTTGATTTAAGTATGTAGTAACCTCCCTGCCGTAGTGAGGTGGTGCCCAAATGTAGAGGCCTGTATCTCGGTAACGGTTGGGAATCAGGCACATGTCGATATAATACTTTCTACTTAGAAATAACCAAAGAGTCAAATGGTGTATTCTTGACATTTCCTCCTGGGACACCCTTACAGTATACAGGGCGTTTCAGGAGGAAAGGTCAACACTTCGGGAGGTGATAGTATCGGGCATTGTGAGAAAAAAGTTCATATGAACATGTGTCTAATTTTGAATGGTTACGGAGATAGAGCTGTTTGAATCTGATGCGCGCGCAGCTCTTCCTCCCCCTCCCCTCCCCTATAACCTTGAACCATGTAAGCTGTAATGTAAGCATGTAACATAAGCCAATCGACAGCTGACTGTTGTGAGTGACATTGTTTGGTGTTTGAAGCAGTGTTAAGAATGCCACACACCTTCACACATGCCGAATATACAGATATGGTGTATGTCTACGGTTTTTGAGATGAAGTGCAACAGCTGCTGTTGCAGAATACCGTCGACGGTTTCCGAACCGCAGAATTCCAGATCGAAGTGTGTTTACCAGGGTTTTCAACACATTGCATGAGATTGGTACACTTCCCAGCGCTCATGTTTCATCTGAACGTGAAGGTCAACATGATGTGGATGAAGTGGAAAACATTCTTCAGTTGGTAGAGCGTAGTCCTACTACTAGCTCACGAAGAATTTCTACACGTCTCGGTGTACCACACACAAGAGTATGGCGAACATTACGTGAGGAAGGCTTGCATCCATATCATGTACAGTGTGTACAACACCTTCAACCAGGAGACGCTGCCATGCGACTGGAATTTTGTCATTGGGTAAATGCTAATCGCCGATTGCTTCGATTAATACTGTTCACCGATGAAGCTACTTTCACCCGTGACGGTATCAACAACACTCGTAACTCTCATCGGTGTTCAGACGAAAATACAAATGCCACTGTGGAAAAAATTTTCAACATCGCTTCCCTGCCAATGTGTGGTGCGGTATCATCGATGATCAGCTGATTGGCCCTGTTACTTTAGAGAATCGTCTTACAGGACAAAGTTACCTAGAATTTCTGCAAAATGAATTGCCAGGACTATTGGAGGATGTTCCTTTGGCTACACGCGCAGGTATGTACTTTCAGCATGACGGAGCTCCTCCACATTCTACCCGTCTGGTGATGCAATATCTAAATCAAACTTTCCCTGGTCGATAGATCGGCCGCGGTGGTTCCATTCAATGGCCACAAAGGTCTCCAGACCTCTCTCCGTTAGATTATTGTTTGTCGGGGTGGATGAAAAGTCAAGTTTACAAAAGAAAGGTGGATACACGAGACGAATTGCTCGCGCGCATTTGGATGCTGCTGCCGGCATAAAGGAACGTCAAGACCAACTCAGACGAACAACACGCGATCTTCGCATACGAGTTGCAAAGTGCATTGAGGTTGATGGTGGGATTTTCGAAAATGTATTGGAAACCAAATTTGTCATTTCTGTATCTGATAACATTCAAAATGTCAATGTTTAAACATTAAATGTTAGAAACAGTAATTGGTTTCTCTTTCTTGATTACCATTAACAATGCTTTTGTATTTGTAGATTCAAACAGCTCTATCTCCGTAACCATTCAGAATTAGACATGTTCATATGAACTTTCTCACAATGACTGATACTATCACCTCCCGAAGTATTGACCTTTCCACCTGAAACACCCTGTATATATCGGGTCAGGACAAAAGCCCCCTGGACAAATTGCTGGGTAGGGCAAGTCAGGTGTCACATCCAATCTGAAAAGATCAGAAGATATTTAGGTGAAATAACCAATATTAACTTGTTAGGTCAACTGAATGCCCAGTGTTACCTTCGTGAAATAATTTTCATATATATATATATATATATATATGAGATACTCGTATATATAATTATTATAGCGATGAAATAACCCCTAAACTAATTTACAGGATACGCTGTATGTATGTATGTATGTATAATCTTTATAGGAGGTGGCGTAGTTTTAACAGAGCACTGAGGTTTTAATCTGCAAAATTTATATCAAACAATTATGGTATTTTCTACACAATTACCTTGTAGTACCTCGTTACAACCGAGTCCTTGAAAACCATAATACAGTATACTTAAAACATTCCCTTAAATTAGTGGGTAAAGGATTAAATCCTTCCTCACGACTAGACTGCAATATAAATGAGAAACGCAGGACTTTCTTGGGAAAACATATTGCAGGGTTCACGCAGAGGGAGAAAAGTTAGTCACCTCCAGAAAGATAAAAGAAAGAGACAAAACTAGAATCCTACAATCCTGCACGAAAAACTTTAATCAGTCTTTTGAAGACCTGAAGCATACGATAATCGAGACTTTGCGAAGAAATCTTAGAATAAATAAATGTTAGACCAACAGACATCATGGAAGCCTCTGGACTCGGTCGAGCCAAGGCGAACAATGCCACACAACCTATCAGGATTGTGATCCCGAAAAGGAATTCGTAGGAGCGTGCATCCAGGTGAGACCAAGCATTCCCGTTAACGAGTACCTGAGCAGCTCTAAAAGAAACCTCTTCAAAAAGGATACGAGATTTCAGGAAGGACTTCCCAGGTGAGATCTTGAAGTGCTTCGCTCACAACGTGACAATATATAAAAAAAAAGATCACCGACCGGTGTAAAAGTTCCAATAAAACCTGATAATGACTTTAATAATCTTCTAACACAAGTGAATTTTTATCCAAATAACTTCATAGCCCTCGTCCCAATTAATTCAAAGATTCACTTACAGGGTCACACAAAACAATAGATCTCCCAGTAATAATAATATTATGATAAATAATCATACGAGTATATTGTATTATTACTTGGTTAATAATGATTGATAATATAGGAATGATTGATAATAATGATTCATATGGGAATAAAACAAAGAAGTGCACCATATCTTTGTGGATTTTAAACAAGCTTATGATAGCCTGCATAGAGGGGGAATGTGGAATGGTATTCCAGGGACTTGGCATACCACGGAAAATTATTAGAATAATAAAATGTGTATATAAGAACAGTAGGGTAGCAGTGAAAATGGATGGCCAGATAGGTGATGCTTTTGAGGTGAATACAGGGGTAAGACAAGGATGCCTCCTTTCACCCTTATTATTCAATCTGGGTCTCGAATGGGTTTTGAGAAAGTTGGATGACGAGCAGGGAGGGGTCGGGATTGAAAATGAAATTGTGGATAGATTGGCCTACGCAGATCTAGACATCATGGTTGAAGATGAAGCTAATATACTGTAGAAGGAAAGGTGAGAGCACTGACTGAAAATGCTGAAAGACTGGGACTAGCAATAAATGCAAATAAGACTAAAGTGTTGCATGCAAGTAGACCGGAGTACTACCATTTTGAAGAAGGCACTGAAGTCATAGCTGACTTGGAGATAGAAAAAGTTCTAAATTTTTGTTATCTTGGTTCAGTGATAACACCAAACAATTAAGTAGACATTGAAATAAAAGCACGGCTAAGATCTGAAAGTCACGGGGTAACTGCTTTAAGACCTCTACTAAGATTAAGAGTCTTATCAAGAAGGGCAAAGTTACGCACTATAATAGTATAATTTTGCCTGTAATTACATATGGTGCGGAAACTTGGAGTATTACCCAAACACAAGAGAAAAAATAGAAAGCCTTGAAAACAACATCCTCAAAAGCATGTAGACCAGTTTATGATGAGCTAAATCAGTGGAGAAAGTGATATGCAAGTGAAGTGAGAGCTCTAACCATGCAACCTCTGGTAACGGACATCATAAGAGCAGCACGCCCAAGATGGGCAGGATATGTGGTTAGAGCAGAAGATAGAAATATAAGGTATGGGAATGAATTCCACAAAATCGAAGGCCCCGAGGATGTCCACGAACTAGATGGAAGGATAAGATCTCGGAAGATTTGGAATATCTGGGAAAGAACCCTGAAGACCTCCAGGAGTTGGCAGCAGATCGAGCCGTGTGGCGAAGGATTGTTGTAGCGGCCAAGGGACTTAATAGGCCTGCAGCGCCGGAATGAGTAAGAGTGAGTAATAATGATTGATTGGTAATAACAATTAATTACTGATAAATAATTGATGATGATGATGATTAATACGATTATATTATCTTTATTTCCCCCACTGTGGCTAGGGTTATATTTATTGTCATTATTATTATTATTACTTTGCAGCTGTCGTACTTACTGAAATATTAGAGTTGGCTCATTATAAACTGCCTGATGAGTTTCTAAATGTTTAGTTCTCTACCTGATCAAAATCACCGTCATCCCAGTGACTTACTCAAAACCTACCCTAAACTGTAACTGAGCCTGCATGATGCAACTGTCAGTTTTGTTACTGCCATTATTATTTGTCAATTTTTATTACTTATCATTATTACTTATATTTATCATTACTATTTTTATTATATTATTATTATTACACCTATCATTTATTATTAGTAATCTATCTATTATTACTATTGTTGTTATTACTTACGCTACTATCATTTTCATTTGCTCCTACTGTCGGAAGATTCCAATCAATATACGATTCCCAAACAGTAAAGTGCCTTACTGCTTACTTTATTTGTAACATCTTGGCCAAATTTTCCTTTCCTTTCAGCTTCCCTAAAACTTTACTGCCTTCTCTTCCTAGTCGAATTCCTAACTATGCTTCATACTTTTCTGAAAGACTTTCCAAGCCTTTTAGAACTGTTACGAGAAAAACGCGAAAGCGATGACGAATTTTTTAATGTCATATATTGTCTCCGAGACAGTGTTTATTATGATAAAAATGACACGGATTCCAAACATCTAAATTTCAATAAGTTTATGGTCCTAACTCTGAACGTAAGAAGCATACCTGCTAATTCTGAAGAGCTACAAAATTCATTACAATTAATTGGAACACAATTCTCTATCATAGTCCTCACGGAAACGTACATAAAAGAAACGACTAAAGACTTATACCCTTTAGATGGGTATGAATGTTTTCAGACATATCGTGACGGCAGAAAAGGAGGGGGATTTCAATTTGCATAAATAAAGCCATTCCATATACACAAATCACTGATTTTACATTAATGTCCAACTCTATTGAAACATGCGCCGTAAATATAACCCTGGAAAACACTAATTTAAATATACTGTAATTGGTATCTACCTACCTCCAAATGGAGGTGTTATCCATTTCTTGGAGAATATTGACTTTCAAATCATAATAATATAAAATAGCATAAAGCAATCTCCGCGGGCGACTTCAATTCTAATCTCTTAAAATGTAATAAACACAGCCCCTAAAAAACTCGAAACAGACTTAACACATGGCTTCCGCCCAGCCATTACGCGAGCTACGCGTTACGACTCCTATAGAGCACTCAACTTTAATATATGGTGTAAAGGTCATCTGAACCATACAGCCAGTATACTTCCGCTGGGGATCGCTGACTATTTCGGCCGTCTTAGCATTAAATGAGGGTCATAAAATCCCGGAGACAGATCGCGTAAAAAATAAAAGTCGGAAAAATAAATTAAAATTTAGGTTTGAAACAGAAATCAGACAACAGATTATAGGTCCGAAGTCCTCAAAGGGGCTGACGACATAAATGAAAAATTTATTAAGTTCTCAGACATACTCGTACTCTATGATTCAGTCAACGAGTTTTGTCCTGTAACTACCATAAACACGGCCAGTAAAAGGCAAAATAAACCGTGGTTACATAAATCTTTCCTAAAAGCTATATGGCAAAAATATTTAATCTATAAACACGTCAAACCAGAAACAATGCCCCATGAAATTTACATCAATTACAGATACAGTATAAACTAAATACTCTAATCAAAAAAGCAAAATCAGAGTACTACATCAATAAACTTGAGGAATACAAAGGTGATTCTAAGAAAATAGAAACTTATCAATGAAATTTTACATAGGAAGAAAGAAAATTGTATTCCCACAAATATAACAATAAATAATACCACTTACAACGGAACCATTAGATATAGCAAATCATCTAAATAAGTACTCAGTTCCCGCAGTAAAAAATACAGCTGATCTCATAACGCCCTCGACACGCAACTACGAAGAGTATCTTTATAATCCCCCAGTTCATATTTTCTTCTCTCCTATCTCCCCCAGAGATGTCAAAACGTCTATTTCCAACCTTAAAAACAAATCGTGTCACGTCGATTCTATTCCAAACGCTGTCTTTGAATACTGCTCAGGTTCTTTCTCTCTCCCTTTATCAATATTAATTAACTCTTCTCTGCGTCATGGTATTTTCCCTGACGTACTTAAAACGGCAAGAGTTTGTCCAATATTCAAATCAGGAGACAAATCACTACCTTCAAATCATCATTCTATATCTATCTTACCTGCATTAGGAAAATATTTGAAAAAGTTGTGTACACGCAGCTCTCGAAGTATTTCCAGAAAAATAGCCCCATATCGAAGTATCAATTTGGTTTTAGGGAGGGCCATAAAACAAAACGTGATTTCAGCCGTATTAGACGTGCTTATATTATAAAGACATTAATAATAAGGAGTCTTCTGTTCTCTTGCTTATGGACTTACCAGAAGACTGATACAATCTCCCACAACATATTTATAAATTATCTCATTATGGTATAAATAACGTTGCCCTAAATTGGTTTAAATCATACCTATACAATAGAAGCCAGTATCATCAAGCCTAACATCACGACCACCAAACTAAAAATCACACGGAGTTCTACAAAGTAGTATTTTGGATCCCCCCTATTTCTGATCTACATAAATGACTTTCACAATTCTCATAACGGGAAAGGCTTCTCGTATGCGGATGACACCTCCCTGATATACTCGCACCCTTAATGAAATAGTAGAGAGAGACATCGCGAGAGTATGCGACTGACAAAGTCAATAAATTATCCTTAAATAAAAACAAACTTCCTGTTAATCACAAAAAAGAAATTAATACTGTACCAGACTTCGATATTACTGTCGACTTGCACTTGATATCGCGCGCCACCGAAGGGAAATTATATTATTAGGAGTTGCGCTTAATGACAAACTATCCTTTCGTCAACATTGAAAATATAGATCATAAACTATCGAAATTCTCATTTATATTAACAAAATTACATTTCCTTCCCACAAATACACTTAAAACTACGTCTCTCTAATTTACCCACATTTCACATACAATATTACCGCATATGGAGTGTATGTGATTACATCATCCAGCCTTTAATCATAAACCAAGAGAGACTCGTTAAAAAAATAAACAAGTCATTATTATTCTCATACATGAGGAATCTTCAAGCAACTGCGTATAATAAAATTTAAAGACATATTTGAAATACAGATGTTCTCCCTAATGTTCAAAGTTACAAAACAATCTGCTCCGACCATATTAATCGAGAATATAATGAACAATCAGATACGTCACGAACATCAAACAAGATATATGGAAAGTGAATATATCTCAAAGGCAAACTATACTCTTCAATGTAGTAGAAATTCTTACACTTATTTAGCGTTGAAATTATGGACCAATCTATCGAATGAATTAAAAACGATCAATGCTTTCTCCTTCATAGAGCGATTAAAACTTAACAAATTCTAAAGTTACTGAAGGCACTCCTTTCTGTCTCCTTGCTAAAATTCTCATTATCCTTCTTTCTAAAAATCTCTCCTATCACTTTTCACCGCATCTCACATTTCATTATTCTTCTACTAAGCGTCGTCTAATAAAAGTAGGCCCTTATCTATCCTAATCTGTAAGTTCCATTTAGTTTTTAAAATTTAAATCTATTATAAAATCTATCAAAATCTTGTAATCATACCCATTATATAATTATTATTATTATTATTATTATATGTAATTAGTAGATTTCAGCCTGTAAAGCGTGTACGCTCGCTAAAGGCACTTTACAACTGTATACAGCATCTTTATTTAATAATGAAATTATATTAATCTATGAAAACTATATAGAGGGGGCTTCAAAAAAAAGTCACCACTTCTATGACGGTAATACGTCATTGCTTACCACTTACAGTGTTTTATTTTGTGTGTGTGTGTGTGTGTGTGTTTTTATCTGCTTGTTTTTTAGCAATGTTTTTAATAAATAATAATTAATAAATAAACACAATAAATAGTAAATACACAGTATTGAAATAGATTTTTTGAAGCACCCGCATACTACAGTAAGTGGTAACATTTTTTTGAAGCACTATTTGTAAACAAATAAATATCTAATACACGTACGGGAATACCTTTGATATATATTTTATTATATATATATATATATATATATATATATGTATATATAACTGATTAATTATTTTAATAACTGCAAAGATACAAAATAATTGAGAGATGATCCCGAATAATTCACTCTATGATACAATAATCACTGCCTCCCCGCATCGAGTGACAGAGTTTCGACACCAACAAAGTTAACAGTTTTAAAACCAGTTTTAAATTAAATGCATTTTAATGGCTATTTCCTGAAAAAAAGAACTATAGGAGTCCATTCGTTTTAACACAATTATATTTTTCTATTTTCATTTAATACAATTCCACATTGATTATCACAAACAATAAGAGAAAAATGGAGTTTCTACTTTTCAAAAAATTTATAATTTACAAATAATTTAAATGTTTTCAACAATTTCTTCTTTATTTATAAAATCCACGTTTATGTCATCCAGGTAAAAATGTGGATGACAATAACGTCACTGTCTATTTTAGCATTATAAATAATATAAGCATATACGATTCTGACAAGAACGAATATTTTTTGCCTTTGAAGTTAAAGATTCGAAAAGTGGTCTCAGAAATTTACGTTTTGTATTGACTTAACCGAGACATTAAGGGATGGAGCTTGTAACTACGTGTTGGTCTAAGTTATTCTTTGAGTGAGTGAAGAGGGGACCAAAAAAGACCCTAAGATCCACTGTACGCTTAATGAATAGCACACTTCACCGCCCCCGACACACACACACACTTCACTCCCACAAGAATATTATAACAGGTAAATAACAGGCAACACGAGTTACATGAGAAAACATTCCTGAAGACATTCCTAAACACATTCCTAGCATCTCGTGGAAGGTAAAACAGGTTTAAAATAAAAGTTATTTTGCAATTCAATTTCGAGAGAAAGACAAGACAAGAGCTAAAAAAAAAAGGTTTACAATCATCATTTAAAAGACAAAAAAAAACCCTTGTTTACGTGCTTTCTCTCTCAACAAAGTTGCTTTTGTGCTCTTTCTAACAAAAATAAACGAAAGTAAAGAAAGCTGGAAGTCATGCGAAGAAAATTAACGAAAAGATAAGAAAGAGAGTCAATTACACGGTTAATGACGCCATGTTTTCGTTTCAAATGGGAAACTATGAATTTTGAGATACTAGAGACGTTCTTTCTCTACACATTTTTATACTTTCTCCTCCTTAAAAGACTACGACAGCCACTTTTTCCTTTTTAAACCGTGACACTTAATATAGGTATAAGCTTTCTGTTCGCTGTTATATCCCTTTTTAGGGGGATTATTATCCATGCAACTCCATAATCCAAGCAAAGCATCCATCTCATACCGATTTGGAATTTTCAGTAAACAAACCTCATTTTTTAAGTGTTAAGTGAGCTGCCTTTTGAGGGTTAAGTGAACAAACTTTGAAATAACTTATCCTACATCACTTAAAACTTTTACGCCCAAGAATGGTAGCGTGTCCTAACGAGGATTATCTTCAAAAGAGTGGCACAGCGTTCAGGCCAAAAGAACGGCCCATTGCGCTAACTCCTGAATTATTACTACCAGCGTCAATGGGATTCGAACCCCCGTCCGACATCAGTGCCTTCACTTTCCTTTGGGAAAACTGTTACTCCCTGAGGTACAGACGGTGGTGAAGGGAGTGTTTACCGATAAAACGAAAAAGCTTTTTATCTATAGAAAAAAGGAATAAAAAATGGAGGACAAGGCCCTTAAGCATTATATATATATATATATATATATATGATGAATAAAACCACGAAGGAAAGGAAACACAGAATGGTGCTCAAGCGCTTTCGTCTAATGACGACATTTTCATATATCACTTGCAATTTTTTTTTTTATGTATTTTTATTTAGTTTCTTTGAAGTATTTTTAAAGACGATTTTTTTATATATATTTTATATATATACAAACTTCAGAGAAATTATTTTTAATATAAAAAGACATCTGCAGATGACGAGCATTGACTAAAAGTTAAATCAGTGTCGAATGCCTTAATCATATGGAAGGAAAGCCGAGAAAAGATTAGCTCATTTCTAATCTGTGTGTGTGTGTGTGTGTGTGTGTGTGTGTGTGTGTGTGTGTGTGTGTGTGTGTGTGTGTGTGTGTAAAACCAGCTGGGCACAAATGAAGTCGAAATTACAATTCACAAGGGCTGAAGGGTATTTTTTTTTTTAGTGGGGTAACACTTAAAGTACCTCGCAACATAAAAGTTATATAAACAGTATAGAAACATTTTATATTATCGCAAAATTAACCCTGGTTTAGTTTGGTTAGGTTAGGTTAGCTGGCACCTGCCTATTTATGGATTTCGCAGAAAACACACTCGCGCAACTTCTCTGTAGTGGCAAAAAAGTTAGGTTAGGTTAATATGTCATGTAGGTGTAATGCGTCGAAAAATTTGAAATGGTTATTCCCATAGACATAAATAAGAACCGACTTGAACTCTTCTTATTTCATCGGCTGATCGACGAGTTAGTCTCGCTGCCATCGACATCTCGTTGGAAAAAAATAATGGTTTGAATGCAAAAAATATGTAAAATCGGAGATAATCTCCAAATATTTTCCTGAAAATGAAATTTTTTTTATGGGAGTGTAAATTGAAGTCCTTTTTAATATCTTGCGCGTATAGTGATACATTAAGTCATAAACTATGGGGATAATAGTTTTCATACCTATATCTGTAAATTTGTAAAAACTATCACGTGTTAGGTCCCTAGCTTCTTCCTTACTAGGCCTAAGTCTTCCCATTAAAATTTAATTTTTTATTCAATTTTATAAGCCTGGGTTAGTACCAGACCTTAATCGTATAAAACAGTCTGGATCACATCTTGGATAGGCTTAGCCGAACTATTACTATTAAGCCTAGCCAAGCTACTACTATCCGGCCTAGTTCAAGCTAATAGCATTAATAACGCCTACGCCTGATTTAGGGTCAAATCCGAATTAATATTTGGAAAATAAGACATAATTATACCTAGCCTAGACGGCAGTTGGCACTTTGGAACAAAGCGTCAAAGATTTGCCGACACGTTTGCCTACACCAGATATATATCGCGTTAGAGAATTGAAAGCCTCGTCTATTCATGTCTATGGTTACACCTAAATTATATCTGAAAGGCATTTATGAAATGGCTGACATATGAAACTGGTTCGAAACAGCAACCATAATTTTAGCTTCGACATTCTTGCTCTGTTTAGGCCAAAAACAGAAAAAGGGTTAATTTAAAATACGCTTTATTAATTAAACTTTATATCGATGTTAAATTGAAAGAACAACTACACATGACCTAACACGAAGCAACATTCCCGAAGGTTTCGAACCCGTTCCTTCAAATATAATCAAAGTCATTTAGATTTCAGACATACAAGTTACCATCACGAGTATACATTTCTTCTTTTGATTTATTAGAACTGAATTTTGTTAACGAGAAGAAGAAAGGTTCAAATCCCGTTCTATATACAGCAAGTTCATCCTTAAAAGAAAACTAGTCTTGTGAAACAAGCGAGTGTTCAAATGCGCTTTCTAGATTTTATAAAAAAAGATTAATCCGGTTTCTTTTATATAAAAAGGAAAGAAAGTAGAGCTCAAAATAAAAAAATATATATATATATATAAAACCTTGGTTAACCTTTGTTAACCTTGCCTCCGCCAGAATTGTTCATTCTGACGAAAGTTAAGCTTGTCGCTCCATCTTAGACCTACAGTTTAACGTGGAATCCGAACCACGCCCAACGTATTAACCACTAGGCTACCGAGGGTACCCATTTCTCTACCAACCAATTTTTTTTAGTGTGTGTGGAAGGATAAACAGCTGAATTTTGTTGCGCGCCACCTGCTTTCACTGGGTCTCGATCCCGGGGCTCATGGATTCGTAGTCAGCGACGCTAACCTAACCACTACACCACCGAGATATATATAACAAAATGGAGACAAATTTCTTTATTTTTAATTAATATAATTAATGGTACGAATAAAACTTTCTTTCAGATTCTGTTGGAATTAAATCACTTCCTCAATAAAATGATTTATAAAATAGACTAACAATAAATGGAAAAATATAAAAGGTTTTATACACAAACTTTCACAGAAATAAATTGCACAAAATTATGGTCTACTTTTTAATTCCGTAAAAAGGGGTCAAAAATAAGAAACTTTCAATTACCATACTTTTAGCAATATATAAACGTCTATTTCAGAAACACGCGCGCGCGCGCACACACGCACATATATATATATATATATATATATATATATATATATATATATATATATATATATATATATATATATATATATATCCTTAGGAATGTTACTCGCTTCCATATTAGCCATTGAGTGTTAGTCCACCTGCAACAATGAAAAGGTCCCAAAACAAGACCAATTTGAACATTTGTTTTAGTTCTAATTTATTACTTTTGGAAATTTAATTTAAAATAAATTTTCCTATGGGATAGGACTTATGAGACACCCTGTATATATTGCTCAGTACGGACGAATAAAAATAGATTCTAAGTACTTTCGTGTATGCTTACACCGCTTCAGTTTAATATACTATGCACACGAAATCTTCCTTCCTCTCGTGTGTGTGTGTGTGTGTGTGTGTGTGTGTGTGTAGAGAGAGAACAATTTCTTGTCATTTAACAGACCTACGAGTATACCAATTTGATCGACCAGCTATACCATTGACATTAATAAAACTATTTTAACCTAATTTAGTGTAACATATACTAAATTAACCTAACAATCTAGAGTCTAGCCACAATAACTTGTCGATCACATGCCGTTAACCCAATTTAACACTTTAATAAATCCCTTATCTCAGGAATAAATAAAACCCGCGCAGGCACCCCCAGCACATAAAACCCCATGGGGGCGTGAAGATAGAGCTCAACATATTCTTTCAACCTCATTAACTTTAAGCTTTGTATACGTAAGGCCTCTTTCTTTATCGTATAAAAACTTTTACCGCCGTTATTTTAGACAAAGCTAATTGGTCCAATTTTGGCGGACTGAAAGCAGAATTTCAAAGGCAAAGTGATTAGTGTAGTGGAAAGAACTCTATCCACGCGTAAAATGATAAATGAGAAGTCGTAATGGAAGGAAATTAGCAGGTAACGGATCCCAATTTAATTGGAAAGTAAATTTCATAATAGAAGGTCTTTCTGATCATGATCATTTAATTAATTTAAACATAGCGACGTTTGTAAGAACATCGTGTTTAGGACCCTTGTTCTCAATATGTACGAATAGTTTAATAGGGTTGTAAAAAAAACTCGCTTGGGTTACGTGGGATTTTAGAAAATTCATTCGTTTTATGGTTCAGATCTCATATGTATGTATGTATGTATGTATGTATGGTGTAAAATAGTACTGGAATATCGTGGATATTAAACAAACACTTTCTGGTTCCGGTACACAGAAGAACTTCACCTTCGGTATATAGAAAATTTTCATTTTTATTCGAAGAAGGTGCGTGTTTCACATACAGGGTGTCCCGTAAGTCTGGACCCATAGGGAAAAATAATAAAATTACAAAATAGTCGAAAAATTTATTTATAATATATATATATATATTTTTTTTATTATTATTTTTATTATTTTTTTATTATGATCTTACTCCGCTGGAGTTTTATTTGTGGGGCCACTTGAAAGCCAAAGTGTACGAGGTCAAACTTCAGAACATTTTCCACCTTAAAGCACGCATTGTGGAGGCGTGTCAAGAAATTTCTGCGACTGTGATTCAGAAAGTGCTGTCGCAGTGGAGATTGCGTCTTCAACTATGTGTGCGACACAACGGCGGACACTTTGAACAGATTATGTAATAAATTTTTGGACTATTTTGTAATTTTATTATTTTTCCCTATGGGTCCAGACTTACGGGACACCCTGTAGTGTTCAACAGCAAAGGTCGTTTGACTGAAGGAACCTACAGTTTTACGTGATATCTGAAGCACGGGTCGGTACATCATCACCTGGACGAAAAGGACGGTTCCCCATCTAACTACTACTACTACTACCCAAACCCAGTGACGCTTACCCTTTACTGCCAAATATTTTGTAGGGTTAAATTATGAATGCGTGTATTTGAAAGGTTAGAAATTTGTCCTTTTGGGCAGTAAAAGGTTAGCTTCGCTGATCGACGAGAAGCGGTCTCGCGACGTGGCCACGACGCAGCCTGAGAAAAAAAAATTTATTCCTAAATAAATTGCATCTATATATTTTGTGAAAGAAAATTCACTTTTAATTCAGAATTTAAACTTCGTTAATAAACCTTTCCCCTTTATTGATTTTCTCCCAAATATAAAGCATAATTTTCCACTGAATGCTGTCAGCAAGTTATTGGTTTGAATCTTGCGTATGAAAGTTAGCCCTGAACATATTTCGCCTTCTTAAAGTTTTTATTTTATTTGTAAGTATATATATATATATATATATATAATATACAGGGTGGGCGGAAAGTAGCTCCCTATTTTGGATTGGTAAAAAAATACGTATATTATCCATTTATTTCAGAAGAAATAATATGAAAAGGTAGGCATACATGGTAGGTTTTCTCTAAAATTCAATGTGGACTCCAACTCTTTCCACCAGCTTCTGGAGCCGCCCAGGAATGGCGTCCACTGACTTTAGCAGGAACTCCGGCGGGATGGAGGACATGACTTCCCGAATTCGGTCCTCCAGTTCTTCCAATGTCCTCGGTTTGGTGCGGTAGACTTCTTCCTTTACCCACCCCAAAGAAAGAAGTCGCACGGTTACCGCTGAAAAACGGCAGAATCGGTTCAGTGTAACGGTGTGGTGTGGTATGACTTCAGATCAGGTTGTGGGCCCGTTCCTTCTGCGCAACACCATAAATGCTGAGCGGTACCTTGCTATGTTGCGAAACGAGGTCTGGCCGGTTGTCAGCACATGGGAGAACATCGACGATCTGATATTTATGCAAGATGGCGCCCCTCCGCACTTCGCTCTTGTTGTCCGTGAGTGGCTGGATGCCCACTTCCCTGGGCGTTGGATGGGTCGTCGTGGTCCACATCAATGGCCAGCCAGGAGCCCCGACTTGACACCGTGCGATCTTTCTTTGGGGGTGGGTAAAGGAAGAAGTCTACCGCACCAAACCGAGGACATTGGAAGAACTAGAGGACCGAATTCGGGAAGTCATGTCCTCCATCCCGCCGGAGTTCCTGCTAAAGTCAGTGGACGCCATTCCTGGGCGGCTCCAGAAGCTGGTGGAAAGAGTTGGAGCCCACATTGAATTTCAGAGAAAACCTACCATGTATGCCTACCTTTTCATATTATTTCTTCTGAAATAAATGGATAATATACGTATTTTTTTACCAATCCAAAATAGGGAGCTACTTTCCGCCCACCCTGTATATATATATATATATACACTGGTCAAAAAAAGAAACGCAATTAGCTTGCATATGGTGTAAAATTTAAGTTGTTAGTGGTATTATCACAGTTTCAAGATTATGGTTAAATGTTTGTTCAAATCTTTTAAAGCCACTTAGTGCATGTTTTTAAACCTGACTAATCCCGGCTAAGACGCCATTTTGTTACAAACAATAAACAGAGATTAAATTGAATGTATTCTTTATGAAGGCATGCATTTTTTCTTTGACTTCACAGAATACACACTGCCCGTTGAGAAAACCAAACTTTTTCCCGCGATTGAGGCATGCCACGACTCTCAGAGGTCAACAGAGGTCGTGCCTTGGGCATGTTGGATGCAGGGATGTCTGCTGTCCAAGTTGCACAACGAATGCATGTGCATCCCAGCACAATCTCTAGGCTTGTTAGACGGTACAATGCCACAGGAAGTGTTCAGGACCTGCCAAGACGTGGGCGACCTCGTGTGACGACCCAACGCCAGGATCGCCACATTGTACTGCAGCACCTGCGTCATCGGCAGCGGAATGCTCGTCAGACAGCCAGACACACAACTGGTATCCACAACAGAATTAGTGACCAGACCGTCAGAAACCGACTCCGTAATGCAGGACTCCGATCCCGCAGGCCTTACAGAGGTCCTTTTCTCACTGATGCAAAAGGGCAACGACGCCTGCAATGGGCCTATCAGCACCGTGACTGGACACAAAGAATGTGGAACCAAGTCCTCTTTTCTGACGAGTCTCGCTTCAGACTGTCCAATTCTGATGGCCGTGTCAGGGTATACAGACGACCAGGGGAGCGATACTCAGATGCTGCAGTAGTGGAGCATGACAGATGGGGAGGACCAAGTGTCATGGTTTGGGCAGGAATTGAATTGCCTTTGCTTCAAGAACTGAGCTGGTGGTTGTTGATGGCGCTCTGACTGCCCAGCGCTACAGGGATGAGATTCTTCACCCACATGTTCTTCCATTCATGAGGCAACATCCAGAATTGGTGCTCCTGCAACAGGACAATGCCAGACCTCATGCAGCCAGGATAGTGCAGGCGTACCTGCAGGGACAACAGGTGCAGACCTTACCATGGCCAGCCTTCAGCCCAGACATGTCACCGATAGAGCACGCATGGGATGAACTTGAACGGCGAGTTCGCAGACGTCAGCATCAGCCGCAGAACATCAGGGAACTGACCAATGCAATTATTGAAGAGTGGAGGGCCATCCCTGTTGCTTTCCTGCAGAGACTGTTGAGGTCGATGAGGGCCAGACTCCAAGCCTGCATTGTGGCTAGGGGTGGCCATACGCGTTATTGACTGTTTGTTATGTTAAAGAATCATTTACTATATACTGAGTCCTCATGTTTATTAATAAATCTCAAAAATTGCGTTTCTTTTTTGACCAGTATATATATATATAATATATATATATATATATATTAGGGTGGCCCATAAATCCCAATTGGGTGTAATTAAAGCGAAAATCCATCTAGCGGATTTAAAAAACAAATAATTAAAAAATAAATAAATAAATATTTCTAAACTTATTATAAACTTTGTTTCATTTCTTTTTAACTTCGCTGATCTCCGGGAAGCGGTGTTACGACATCGGCCACGACGTAGTCCATATATATATATATATATATATATATATATATATATATATATATATATTTATATATTTGTTGAAAAAACTGGATTGTTAAAAAAATTTCAAAACCCAGGGTGTTTTCGGGTGTTTCATTTTTGGGTGGAAGTGAGGGTTAAGTACAAGTAATCATTTATGACATTTAAGGTGATATATACAGTATATACATATACTGTATATATTAGGAATAAAGAAATTTAAGTTTCTGGTTTCAACTGAAGACAATGACCTTTATTTGGTGTCGCGAAACGGGTTATTTTTCCATTTTTATTGCAAACGAGGCACCACATTTGCCCTAATTAAAATTAATTTGAATCGCAGCATTGGAATTATTGAATAGCATTTGCGTTATTGATCTAATATGTACTTTACAGTTGATATATATCGTATACTTTTTAATTGTTTAGGTTATTATTTAGTTATTTTTAGCGTTATTAATTGTACGTTAATTTACGGTACGCTACATTATTTACATATACTTTATGGGACAATATAGTGCTCAATCATTAAGTTAGTTTTATGGCAACGACGGGATTTGATGGCGAAGAGAACTGCGTTTTGGGAAAATAAATTTGAGATACAAAACTATATCTCGTATAAACTGATAACATAAAAAAGTAAAAAAAACTACTTAAACACAGAGGCCTGTATAAACGGAAGGTTTGAAATTGCTAATACTTGTAGTTCTTGGTCCGTTTGTGTAGAGCAAGCCTGAGGAGATACGAATGTGTACGCGCGATTGAAACTGGTATATTTGCGTCGGCCTTGGGGAGGAAACAAGCTAAAAACACGGAGCATAAATGCTTTTAGTGATGATAAAGCCTTGTCAGTTCAATAACCACCTATTTACTTGATAATGTTGCTGCAAGCTGCTCATACCCTGAAATGGGCGTATAGGTAAAATATAAAACTTTTTATCTCACTTAGCCTTAAACTATATTCAGGATTGTCTTGAACACTTGGGAAAATTTTATATATATATATATATTATATACACACACCTTTCCTTTCAAAGGTTCCGTGGGATGATTACTCATTTCACGAAGGTCAAGCTTGTGGCCCCTCCTCTCGAGTTGGCCTGGTGAAGTATGAGTTGGTTTCTCGTACTCTCCACCTCACACAGCCAGGTAGGCCCGGCTCATCGTGGATTGTTCTGAGCCAGGCGTGTTCCTTAGGTCTTTGGGCAGCTGATTAAACAGTTTTGGCCCTCACACAGCAAAACTATTTTCTTTCAGGGTTAATGATGTTCCCTGTGTAACCTTTAATTTGGGAACACGACACGGTCTTCCTTTTCTACTTTCCACTGTTGTTTGGGGAGTTACAGGATTCAGAGTAAGATTAAGGATTAGTTTCTCTATTATTTTCCAAATGTAAATGATGGTGTATCTCTTTTCTCCTTTCCACTGAATATAGGTTTAATTCGCGTAACCTTTCCCAGTAATTTAGTTTTTTGCACCCATTGATCTTAGCTATGAAGCTTCTCTGAATCCCTTCTAGCTGTCTAATGTCTTCTTTTTTTTTACATGGGCATGTTAGGACCGAGCAGTATTCCAATTTGGGTATAATCAGTGTTTTCAATAGAGGAATCATTATATTCCTACCCCTTCGTTTAAAGGTTCTCGGTATCTCCCCAGTTATTCTCTTTGCTCTGTTTACTGCTATCTTATTTTGCGTTTCAAATTTCGCATCATCTGTCATTACAGCCCCTAAAATCTTTTGCTTTAGAATTTCTCTGAATTTCCTGCCCATATATATAAAATTTTCTTTTTACAAATAAAATAAAAAGTGTAAGAAAAACCAAATATGTTCGGAGATAACCTTCATACTCAAGATTCAGACCAATAATTTGCAAAGTGCAAATGCATTCAATGGAAAATTATTTTGCTCCATATTTGAGAGAAAATCACTAAAGGGGGGAAGATTTATTACGAGAAAGTTTAAATTTTGAATCAAGAGAGTTTTCTTTCGCGAAATATATAGATTTAATTTCCTTAAAAATAGGTCTCCGTTTTCTTCTTCATATACAGGTTATTGGGGGGCGTTCCGGTATTTTATTTTCAACATACAAAAGAAAATTTTGATGTTGCCATTTTTATTTGGATTTTATTTATTTATTTATTTATTGTCAGGTGGGGAGGTAGCGGTGGTTACGTATAATTTTAGGAATAGGGAGGCGGCTTTTTTCCAGGATTGGGGTTCTCAGGAAGTTAGGGTAACAACTGGCAAAGATTGTAGTAAATTTAGAGCAGAGTCCCGGCGGAACCTTTCTTTCAAGGAGCGTCCATATATATATATTAAGAATAGTTTAATTCACGCTCCACTGTATGAACAAATAAAAGAAAATTGTTCTTCATAAAGAAAATTGAGGTAAAAACGGTAACTAATTTAAAAAAAAAAAAATTAGAAATAACTACATTTTAGTTAGTTTTAGAAAATTTCATTGAAGTAACTCTCTCTCAGGAGTTGAAGCGTTAAATTTAAACCTCAGGGGCTGAACACGGAAATCCCATCTACTGGCGACCATCCAAAAGGTGGATTCTTATTAGCACTTAAATTATATATAGAAGGTCAAGTTACGTTTGAATACGGATAATTTTAATGTAAAAAAAAAAAAAAAAATCTTTTGTAAGCACCATCATCGGTGTTTGGATTCTCAAAAACGGATTTAATATACATACATTTTATTTAAAACAAACTTTACTATTTTTAATTATAGTTCAGTTAAATAGAGTGAAAGAGAAATACTGTATGAGACGTTTAGAATTTAAAATTTTCTTTGTTTTATGCAAAACGATATTGAATTTGGAAAGTTATATCGAATTATTGGCCATTTTCTTAATAAACAAATCATTTCTAAGTGAACAACCACGCCCCAAAAGTCGTTATTAAATTTCACTTCATATCAACATTTCAATATATATACGAGGCCATTAGAATAGCACAGGCGTATCTCCCGGTTTCCCGTAGTAACCAATCAGCACGCTGTATTCCGTGGGTGTGACGCGCTCCTACATGAGGTTGAGACCAAAGCCATTAAACTCGGTTCAGTTGTTATTGTTATCGAGTAAATAACTTGATTTTCGGGCGTACGCCCTTTCTATTCCATACGCCATATATATATATATATATATATATATATATATATATATACACAAGCAGCAGTACCAAATAACTTTGAGAATAATGCATTTTTAGCTTACGAGGCCAGATATGCGGTACCTGATGACTAGAGACCGGAAGTTCAGGCAAAATGCCATAAATGCCTTTTTTTGCCTATTTTACTCATTTTTGGGTGAAATTGCTTTTTTTCGATATGAAGAGCCTAATTTGCCTATTCCACCTGTTTTGAATGAAGAGTTTCGGTTTTTTTTACCAAATTATCACATTTAGCAACTTCTAATGATTAATTGGCAACTCCACTTCTCCAGATGTCGTACATATGGCAGCACTGCATATTTGTTTTCAGTCACTGTTTGTTTGCATGAGTGAGCACGTGTGATAATGTCTAAAGTTAAAGCATCTTCTTCTAAGAAACTAAATGATTATGTTCAGCAATTTGGGAGCAGTGTGTTCTCCGCTGACGGCTCTATATTATTCTGTAAAGCTTGTGAAAAGGTAGTAAATTCAGAGAAGAAATACTTCGTGATCCAACATATAGAGACAGCTAAACACAAAAGTGCCGCTGACAAACGGAAGCTTGGAGGAGAGCAGTCATGCCTACTTACTAACTACGTTGCTGGCTCCAGCCGTAAGTCACAATTTTCAATGGACTTGTGCAAAGCATTTGTTGATGCTGGCAGTCCCTTGTGGAAACTAGAAAATCCGTCTCTGAGAAAATTCTTGGAGAAGTACACAAATGAACGCATTCCTAGCGAGTCGTCATTAAGAAAGACCTATGTAGAAGACATCTATCGGATTGTTATTCAAAATATTAGAGATGGAGTTAAGAACAAATACATTTGAGTATCAATAGAGGAGACAACAGATTCTGTTGGAAGGTTTGTTGACAATGTAATAGTTGGAACTATGAAGAGTGACCAACCCTCAAAAATCTATTTGTTAGCATCAGAGCTACTTGATAAAACAAACAGCTCAACTATTGCTCAGACTTTTACCAAATCACTTGCATTACTATGGCCTGAAGGAATAAAGCACAATAATGTTCTTCTCTTCATAACTGATGCAGCTCCATACATGAAAAAAGCAGCTGGGGCTTTAAAAATTCTTTTCCCCAGAATGCTACATCTCACGTGCTTAGCTCATGCACTCCACCGAGTTTCTGAAAAGGTACGAAGATTATTCTCTGATGTTGACAAGATGATTTCAAATGGAAAGAAGATATTTCTCAAAGCTCCTTCACGAGTCCAGGTTTTCAAGGAAAAGGCACCGGGATTAGCACTGCCACCTCAGCCAGTACTGACAAGATGGGGAACTTGGATAAATGCCGCACTTTACTATTGTAAAAATTACAACACAGTACAGAGCATTGTAGAAGTTTTGATGAAGAGGATGCATCTTCTATCAAGATTATGAAATCTCTCATGCAGAAGTCATTGCAAAATGATCTTGCATTCATTAATGCCAACTTTTCAAATTTACCACTTGCAATAACTTCACTGGAAGAAACCAAACCAAACCTTGGTAAATGCATTGGGCATTTTTATAAACGTAGTTGAGGAAATTAATCAAGTTTCGGTGCCACAGGTAAAATTGTCCAGCAGAAGTGTGAAAAAGTAATTTCAGGTAATGCTGACCTAGCTCAAATCAAGAACATTGCAAAAGTCCTTGAAGGAGATGGTGATGTAGACGTTTCAAATCTAAACTCAGAAATTATAGCATGTTTTAAGTATGCACCAATCACATCAGTTGTTGTTGAAAGATCATTTTCCCTTCTTAAACACTTGCTAACTGATCGTAGACATAATCTAACGTTTGAAAATTTGGAAAAAATGCTTGTTGTAATGTGTAACCAATCAAATGAATAAAGCTATACTTCATAGATTTATTTAGCATTATTTTATTAATGTATGGAGATGTCTTACCTATAGTTTTAGCTCATGTTATTTAATGAATTTCGATTTAAAAATAAATGCCTTTTTTTGCCTATTTCCATGTTTTATTCTGCCTTTTTGCCTGCCTATTTCACTGTTTTTTAGTGCCTGAACTTCCGGTCTTTACTGATGACGCTGTTACTCTCTCTCTCTCTCTAAACTATTATTTATACATATCACAAAACGGACCCAATCTTTTACGAGGAACGGTCTGCTTGGCATATGCAAGCAATCATTAGTTGCCCTTGAAACCTTGAACCTGTTAAATGGGTACGAAAAACTTAAGACAGGAATTGGACCCTTATATGGAAAGATTCTACAGTAATATCAGCACGACTTTAAATTTCCTCTCTCTCTCTCTCTCTCTCTCTCTCTCTCATACATACATATAATTGTACAATTTGACGAAAACGCACTTCGTTTAGGACCTTACCAAGCGTACCCAAATTGTCTTTAATTCCATCATTGGATAAGAGAACCCGAAATAAAATATTTATGCAAGACAAATAATGGCGGAATGGAACATTATTATTTTATTTTATGAAAAAAACGTTAATCATAACACTTACAGTCAAGTGTCAATCGTGAAATCACTCGCGTTCCTAGTGGTTATTGACACGAATTAATGCCCCACAACAAAACCTGTTGGTTTTAGTTTTTTTCTCTGCCAAACGTGCATCCTCAAGAGTGAATCTTATATTGAAAGTTTCTTTTCTTCAGGAAAAAAAATTTATTTAACAACAACAACAACAACAACAACAACAACCACCACCACCTTTTGGCAAAATGTGATTCTTAAAAATGAAGCGGAGTTAGTACTGGGGTTGATATGACTGAGATAACTCTCGACAAGAACAATTTCTATGCACAATTGCACATTTAACTCTACAACAGAAGACCTACGGCAATATAGAGAAATTTAAACCGCTTTTCTGGGAAGAGTATATCTGTAAAGCCCCAACAAAAACAGGCATAGCCTAGTGTGTATGACGGTAGGCATGTATAATATGACGATACCAAGTGGGTACAAATGTTTCTTAAAACCAGATTCCAAATCCTTCCAAGCTTTTGGGGGGGGGGGGGGGTATTTTAACCTTAATAGTGCGGTTAGGGTCCGGTTGTCTGAGCATATAGGTCAGTACCCTGCAAAATTCCATTGCCAGTTTTTTTAATATTAATACACTTCGGGGCAACCGTCTATGGCATACAAATGAAACTTCACAATTCATAATACGTCACAGTACGCCAAACGTAGATAACTTTTTCCTATAGACAAGTTTTTTTAATTTATTAAATGCAAGATTTGTTTTTTCATTAAAACATATTCATGTCGAGAAAGTTCATTTTCTCACACCTCTCTGTCATATTAATTATATACAGGGTGTCCCATAAGTCCGGTCTCATAGGAAAATTTAGTTTAAATTAAATTTACGAAAGTAATACATTAGAACTAAAACGAATGTTCAAATTGATGTCTCGTTTTGGGACTTTTTTTTGTTGCAGGTAGAACATACAATGGCTAATATGGAAGCGAGTTACATTCCTGAGGTAAAGGTGTAGGCCTTTTCCTCAGGTGTAACGTGTGTGTGTAATTAATTAATTTAAGTTACGTTCATTATATTCAATTGAAGCACCACAAAAATTAATTCTGAGCTTCACTTAGTTTACGAGCACAAAGCTGGATTCAAATTTGAACTCATTTAGCATTGGATCCGACTCCTATTCTTTAAATATTTATAGTTAGAACTCGCATTTTGCCAAATATATTCCATATAACCTCAGTTACATTGCAATACCTTTAATGGGTGAGAATGTATCGTAGTTAAAATGCGTGTTTGAATTTGTTTCTCTAACAAAGCAATTAGAAATTGTTTCGTAATTCAGCTCCACCCAAAATGAACATCATTTGTAGGATAATATTTAGTTTCGCAAAACGCGAGAATACCCCATGCTGAGAGAGAGAGAGAGAGAGAGGAGAGAGAGAGAGAGAGAGAGAATTTTGGCTCTTTTTTCTTCTTCTATTCGGGGGGGGGGGGCATTCGTGCTTGGCCCTTCCTTACTCCATAAAATATATGTTATAAATTTAAATTTGCAACTCACCCACCTTTGTTTTCAATAATTTTTTGCAGCTGATGTTATGTAACAAATTAAATATTTAGTTGAATTTGGTCTTCTATAATCTAACTGACCACCAAAGTTCCACAACACACTGGAAAAAGGTTAGCAGAGGATATATTTCCTATACCAAGAGAGATACAAAGGATTAGCAAAATTTTAAGTACTAATTAAGGGGGAAAAGAGATCTTAATAGGATATGGCCCCATTGTTTCAAAATGGAATTTCTCGACAGGACTGTTTTCAGTGCCAAAACAAGCATTTAATAAATAAACTTGTATAGAAAAAAGTTTCCTGATCACCTGAAGATCAGGGCCCCCAGGCTTCTTTAGTTAGCTTTATAAGGCTAACTAACGAAAATATTACGACCTAACCTAACTAATCGTCAAGGGCGTACAGTTGACTAACGATTGGTTAGGTTAGGTAGTGATATTTTTGTTAGTTACCCTTATAAGGCTAACTAAAGAAGGCTGGGACCCTGATCTTCAGGTGATCCAAGTTTCCTACCTTGGGGTACTGCGACGTACAATGAATTATAAACTTGTATAGGAAAAAGTTTCCTACTTTGGGGTACTGCACGTACAAACGAATTACTGTGAAGTTCCACGTGTCCGTCACAGGCAATTGCCGCTAAATGTCACTTTTTTTTTTTTTAATACGAGGGAATTGGGCAGGGGAGGGATTGTAAATGGCCCCGAATCAAACCATCATCTGGCACTACTTCGTAATAGGCCCTGCACTAGAATAAGGTAATTTTACAACATCCCCCTCACCTCAATTTTATGAAATTGACTTCACAATCGATGTAAAACCTTTATTTATAGCATGTACTTTATTTATTTTCGAAAACCAACCTAACCTAGAAAAATGTATTTTTGATTAAAAAAGTGCATAACTTAACATATTACATTATCATTTGTATAATTTAGGTTTCGGCCGTAAAGATTACTCATCACCAGTGGTGGGCACCGTTAACCAAAAAGTTAACTTCGTTAACCGCTAATCCGTTAACCAAAAAGTTAACTTCGTTAACCGTTAAACATGTAACGGAAGTTACCGATAAACCGTTAACGTTAACTTTTATTATAAAAAAAATGAAAAACACAATATATATATAATTTAATTTTCCCTCTTCTTCTCGTTCTCCATTTTGTCCATGAGATGCATGTTGCCCTTCATGAAAATTAGCATATCAAAGTTTTCATCAGACAGGGATGATCTCTTGGCCCTCAGGATGTCCTTGCCCATAGAGAACAAACGCTCCACTGCAGCACTGGAGGGGATGGCTGTGTTGAACTTGATGAACAAGTCCACCAACACTTGCTCACCCAAGAAGGCAGCATCTGTCAGCAAGTCCTTGGAGTTGGTCTCCAGCCAGGTCTTGACCAAGTTCTGGGCCTTGCCCTTGAGTGACCTGTGGCTTCTGCTGCTCTCTTTTGTCTGGATGACAGCACTGAAGAAGTCATCCTCCTCCTCCTCCTCCTCGTTGTTGCTGCCTCCACTGTTGCTGCCCACTTCGTTGGACTGCTGCTTCATGGCCTCCTCGACTCCCTCCATGCTTTTCCTCACCCTGGCGACCTTGGTGTTGTCATACTTGTCCAACCAGATGAGGCGAAACCTGGGATGGAAGGCAGCAGCCAGCTGGCATTCGTTATCCTCCAGGAGGGGCCCAAACCTTTTGTCGATGCCTGCCAAAAGTGATCTTACCTGATCAGTTTTATGGTTCTTGAAATGTATCAAGGAGACTACTAATAAGGTACTCACAGACATATTATAAATATACATGACTTACTTGACAACGATTATTTTTAAATATTCACTAGCACAAACATGTTGCGTAAGAGACAGACTGCAAATGAAACGGATGTAGTTATTTGGGATCTTTTCCGTTTGACACACATGGTTCGATTTTATTTTAAATTTCTACACAGACGTAGTTTTGCATGCCGATTACGAAAATCAGAACCATTTTTTGGAGAAATTAATAATAAAAAAGTTACAACCCTTTAAAGTATTTTATTAGACCCGCCCTTCGTGCGGGTCGCGGGTAGCAAAAATTAACCAAACTATCACGACTTAACCTAACCAATCGTCAAGGGCGTACAATTAACCTAAAAAATAAATAAAAAACAATACATTTTTTTTTATTTATTTATTAATACTATAAACACCCAGGAATGTCTGTCAGTCAGTCCGTCCGGCTCAGTTTGTCAGTCGGTCACGCTGAGGAACGTTTAGGTTAAGTCGTGATATTGTTTTTTATTTATTTTTTTAGGTTAATTGTACGCCCTTGGCGATTGGTTAGGTTAAGTCGTGATAGTTTGGTTAATTTTTGCTACCCGCGACCCGCACGAAGGGCGGGTCTTAAGCTAGTTGTAACTTTTTTATTATTAATTTCTCCAAAAAGTGGTTCTGGTTTTCGTAATCGGCATGCAAAACTACGTATGTGTAGAAATTTAAAATAAAATCGAACCATGTGTGTCAAACGGAAAAGATCCGTTATTTGTTGTAATTGTTACATATATATTATTGAAAGTGCCTTAAAATGCTCGTGATATTTCTTGAAAGAAGTTGAAACATTCAACTCAAATGGCAAATCTTTCCGCCTGATTTTACAGTCGACCATGTTTTGCTCAAACCAATGCCATAAATAACTACCATATTTGGTAAGACACAAATTGTGGCGACGGAAACAAATATATCGCTTGATTTTGCACTGCGGAAATGGAAATTCGTTCATCACTATTAACAGTGGCGGATTAATTGCGCACCTGCTCAACACTGAAAATAATAGAAACTTTTAAACGTTTATTTATGATTTTTTGGGGTTAACGGACTTGAGTTAACGGAAGTTAAATGTAACGGAAGTTAATTAGTCCGATAATGATTTTCAAAGTTAACTTAAAAGTTAAATCGTTAACGAAAAAGTTAACTTCGTTAATTAACGATTAACGGATTAACGGTTTGTGCCCAGCTTTGCTCATCACAAAGTGAACCCTATACCGATCAATTTGTGATGCGTGATCTTTACGGGGGCTCCGCCCCCATACCCCCCGAGAGCTAAATTATACAAATGATAATGTAATAACATGTTAAGTTATGCACTTTTTTAGTCTTCATCTAGGGCACATGACGAATCAAGTTCTCAAAGTCGAAACCACACGAACAGCACGTCATAATTCTATCACAAACACGAACAAACTGAGGTATTACCCAAACTGAATCCAATTAGAAAAAAAAAATAGCCAGAACAGAAACCAACCAACTAATTAAGACGCAGAGTAGCGAAAAAATAGCCCAATCAGAAAAACGTCACGTCAAATGGATATCGTTAATTAAAATTTATTAAATAATATCTCCATAAATATGATCGACCGAAAAAAAATTTACTTAAAGGAAAGGTTTTATTTATTATTTTCTACGCATTGCAATAATTTTTATTAGAAACTGATGTGAGGGGGATATTGTACAATTACCTAAAATAATAAAATTTCTTAATTTTAAATTTAACAACTCGTTTTAGGTTTTGAAGTGCCATAATAATTGAATGGCCGGTTAGGTCAACTGTACGCACTTGACGATTGGTTAGGTATTATCAAAGTCGTGTGTGTGTGTGTGTAGCTATAAGTAACACATTTTTGGTAAAAGTCGCTTAAAATTAATCGAAACCTACGTAAAAATTATTGAATGCCCGGTTAGTTCACCTGTACGCCCTTGACGATTGGTTAAGTCGTGATATTTTCGTTAAAACTAACGAAAATATCACGATTTAACCTAACCAATCGTCAAGGGCGTACAGTTGACTAACCAGGCATTCAATTATTACGGCACTTCAAAACCTAAAACGAGTTGTTAATAAATTTAAAATTAAGAAACAAGAAATTTATTATTCTAGTGCGGGGCCTATTACGAAGAAGCGCCCATCATCTTGTAAAATAAAAATTCGATGACTATTTATTTTGAAGTTATAGTACGTCGATTGAGTTTGGCCCCCAAGTTCTCAATACAACTTTTCTTCAAATCAATTGGCCTTCATATTTTAATTTCATTGCAGTTAATCTTGTTAATCTAAGTTAGGTCACGTAAAGTAGTGTCCAATTCCTAGGATTCTGGTCACTCCTACCATCCTTTACACACAAACACACAAAATGTTTGGCTACCTTATAAAACCACGACATTTTCAAATATTCAATTCTGTATCGCGGCATATAGCTACCCAATCTAAAAAACACTACTAATTTAACCAAACCTAACCTAACCTTAATTATATCCCCCTTTTTTCATGCTAAAAGATAACACAAATATAAACTACTGCGACACTGCTAATGTCGTGACATGCACGTTGGTGCCGCGATAGACTGTTTATATCCTAAAGATTATCCCCATTCTGTGGGGAGGACACACACACAACTTTAAAATCCGGTTTAGGCATGTTTACATAGGATCATCTCGCGCCCACGAAATCTACTGTGCGCCATATATTTATTAAGATTTATGTGAAGTTTGTACCAAAACCTAAAGTTATTGCTTGCATAGTCTGTGGTTGTTGCATCTCCTTGGGGAAGGCAGCAGAGACTATAATTCTCATTTACTCGTATTTTAAGACTACTCATAGAACATTATTTATTAATTAATTAATAAATATATAAAGTTTTTTTAGGTTGGAAGGTTATGTAAATAATTCTATGAAAAATTATTACATTTCTGACTCCATTTAAAATGTCTCGTTTCCATGGGTACCCCCGATTACCCTAGTCAAACTTTTCTACTTCTTCAGGCAATGCTTTTTCATATTGACCTTAAGCTTAAAACTGTACAATGGCAAATGACCTGTAACGTTTTTGGAGAATTTAAATCTATCAAATTGTTACGTCTCTGAGAGTACAAAAAAATAAATTAAAATATATATATATCAGTTTACCAACCTACTCAATCTAGACTACCCTTGTTCTAAAAACTTAGTTTTTTTAATTAACCTAATATTTATGTCCTAACTATAATTAGTACGAAAAAAAATTTTTACAAATCTAAATCCTACAATTAAATCATGACCCTTTTTATTATTATTATTATGTAAAGACTTACATACGACAAAGTTTATTAGAAAATATTCAGTATCTGCAAAGAATATTATTTTATCACATACACATAAATGACTAATTATGTACATGCACAATTCACACTAGCACGAAAGATATAAGTTACAAAATGAAGCAATAGCCTTCGCTATTGCAAATTTCTTCTTAAATTGACATCATGTTAGTACAGAAGTGCGGTTGTTATACCGCAGTTGAGGTCGATATTAAAAACTTTCAGAATCTTTAGAATTCAATAAAGTTTAGATATTTTTAAATCTAATAATATTTTATTTTTAAATTATTAAGTAAAAGAAATAAATATTTAAATAGCTATTATCGAAAAATATGCTTTCTTAATTAAATGAAATCGTTAATTTCTTGCGCCTGGCAAGGAGTGGTTGAGAGCGCCAATGTTAGATACTCAACATAATCAGAATTTGTTATTTTTAAGGCAAAAATGTTGGATATAGATAGAAATTGATATAATAAAATGTCTTTATAAGTATCGTATATCTTCAGTATTTATATATGAATAAATTTCACTGGTGCTCTGCTCAATAATGGGAATAAAAGGACAGAAAACTTATCCTAAATTATTATATTAAACAAAAATAAAAAAATGAGTCAAAATTTGGATTCAGTTCCCATAACCTAGGAGCTCTTAGGAAAATGTCACGTAGGCAACTTTGTATTTATTTGAAGTATAAAAATTTATAATAAAGATTTAAAACTTTGCCATTTAACATATGTGGTATTCCTTAACATAATTTTATCCTACATTGATTTTCTGAATTTCTAAGCTCGTATTTTATGCGTTAATAACTTCGTCAAATTATACAGAGCGTACTCATTATTTTCGTGATTATTATGAAGAGGAACACGATGTAGGAATTGATCAATAAAATACACACACACACAAGTATATATATATTACCGACCATAAATTATAAATTTGAGTTCAATCTCTTTCTCATACATGCTGTAGATACATATGTAGCTGACAGATGGAACAAACAAACCAAATACAATTATCATACTTCACATACAGTAGGCCTACATACCAAGAGTTTCAGTCGGAAGCTACTCCGAAAACAGCCTTTATAACTGCTCCTCAGAGTTAGGTGAAAAACTCCAACTCCAATATATACGATTCTTTTGAGCAAAATTCTTTCATGGCCCAAAGGCCAAGACTATACGGTAGTTCAGTCTCAGTTGAATGAAGGGTACAAAACAAACAACCTAGCCAAAAACAATAGTTTGATCATGGTATAAATTCCACTACGGCTAGATACGCATTTACATTTGTGTAGTATTGAGTAGTCTGAGCAAGTGTTTTGTGCAGCCTATAGTTTGTTTGTTTACATGTGCTATATATGTATAATTTATTATCCCTCCATTCTGGTTTCAATACATATACGAGGTCAGATCTGCGAAGAGATATTTGAAAGACCTATTTATAACCCTCATCAAATTTTCTATGCTCTATAACTGCAAGGTAAAGATGCTGTCAGAAAATTGTATATAAATGACATGAATAAGAAAAAGAGGCTTCAATTTGCAAAGAAACATCAAACCTGCCGTGATGAAGGGAAGAATGAGACCAAAATTGAACTTTTTGGAAATGAAAGAGACGGGGACGTCTGTGAGGGGACATATCTGTGTAGTAAAGTTTGTCTAACTGTATCAGTTAGATTGTGAAACATGGTTGTGGCTCTATTTGGTGTCGGCTTGCCCCAGTAAGTGATCTCTTAAAAATTGATGGAAATACGTATAAGGAGCATTTCCACAGAATTCTGGTTGGTCATTCTCTTCCGAATGGAGTTTGTTTAGCAAGACAACAGCCCACATCTTGTAATACTCTACAAGACTTATTTGGGAATGAAGGAACTGATTGAGAGGGTCCATCTGCTGAAGTTTCCACCATAAAGTCTTGATCCGAGTTCCACTGAGCATTTGTGGAAACTCTAAATGTGATGTATCAAAAGTGAAGCAAACAAGCCTACAGATCTCCGTAGCCTATTGCCCATTCCTACGAAAAGGCTATACATACAGGTCACAATAAGTCTACTTCATTCGATACCTTCGAGATGTGAAGCCATAAACTGTCCTCGAGGAAGTCACACTAAATATTGAAAATGGCCTATTTTCGTACATTTTTTTGCAGTGTCAAACAAGAAATAAAACTATTTTCTGTCTTTCTTTTATTTTTTTAACTATGTTGACCCAGATTTATGAACATTAATTATATATATACAGGGTGTGTGTATATATAAGTCCAGTCTCAGAGTGTGTAACTCGCGTCCAAATTAGCCATTGCATGTTATTCTACCTGCAACCAAAAAAAGGTCCCAAAATAAGACATCTATCTGAACATTTGCTTAGTTCTAATGTATTACTTCTGTAAATTTAATTTAAAATAAATTTTCCTACGAGACCGGACTTATGGGACACCCTGTATATCATATACGAGTAAGTGATATATTTTAACAATTTTTAAATCAAAATTAAGTTACAACAAACAAATACTCTCTCTCTCTCTCTTCATTCTTTTCTTCTCCGACGTATCCCGTCTGCCTATGCCATTATAGCCTTGATATCACGTCTTGGGGTATGACACGCCTCATACTCTAAAAGGGGAGGGTACGACGAGGGATACGATGAGGGAATCGCTTAAACTGAGAGGATAACATAGGAGATCACTGTGGCCTAAAAAGAAGTCACTACTCCTTTGTACTAAAAAATAGCTTAGGAACTCTCTAGATATTTTCCCCTCTACTAAATGGAAAGGTAGAGATAGATAGATACATACATACATACTGTACATACCTTCTTGTTAAATTAGTAAGTTCAAACTCGTGTGAATTTTCAATTTAAAATTAGTAAAGTAGTTTTCATAACATATATATATATATATATATATATATATATATATATACAGTGCTGGAGTTAGCGGCTTTAAAATTAGCGCCGCTAATTTTCAAAATTTGGTACTTACATATTATTGGGACTACCAAACTGTTTATTATGTATTTTTGCTCTCGTCATTTTCGTTTAAACTAACGAAAATATTACAACTTAACCTAACCAATCGTCAAAGGCACAAAATAAAACGGAAAATGCCCGGTTAAGTCGACTGAATGCCCGGTTAGGTTAATTGAATGTCCGGTTAGGTCAACTGTACGCCCTTGATTGGTTAGGTTAAGTTGTGATATTTTCGTTAGTTTAAACGGAAATGACGAGAACAAAAATGCATAATAAAACAGTTTGGTAGTCCCGATAATACGTAAGTACATATATATATATATATATATATAACGGGAGAGAAAGGCATAGAGTGATATGAATGTGTTTGCGACTGAAAATGGTACATTCGTAACTCGCGGGTGCATCTTTCTCCTGAAGAATCATGCACCCGGACCTACAAAGACACGGATGTCTGCAATGCAAACAGACATATGCACGAAAATAGACACGAATTAGATTATTCATTTCATTATATTAATGGCTCCGTCATGGCCAGTGTTACATGGCCAGTGTCGTAACACCGCTTCTCGTCGATCAGCAAAGTTAAACGACATTGAGTAAGGATAGTAGTAGTTAGTTGGGACCCCGTTCTCTGCGTTCAGATTACGTAGCGACCCCACGTAAAGCTGTAGGTCCTCTTCGGCATATGACCTTAGATATTGCGAAGGAAGTTAAACAATCCCCATCATTATATTTCATTATGATAACACGAAGCATTGTTGCTTCTTGTAGTGATGAGGAACGTCACTACGTTAACCCTCTAGTACTTGGCAATGATACTGAGAGCTGCTCGTACCATGAATAGGCATATGAGCAGAGCTGTGCTTCGTACAAAACAATGAAAACTTTCTTTATATTACCCTTAAATATTAACACGTGTCTGGAGCATTCAAATGTACTTTGGGTTTGCTTTCGCTAGAAATGTTTATTCTGACAAAGGTTAAATTTGTTCTCTCTCTCTCTCTCTCATATATATATATATGCGCCTCGGTGGTGTAGTGGTTAGCGTCGCTGACTACGAGTCCATCGGCCCCGGGTTCGAGACCCGACGGCAGCCGGCGCGCAGCAAAACCCAGCTGTTCATCCTTCCACACAATAAAAAAAGTGGTTGGTAGAGGTACCCTAGGATAACCTAGTGGTTAAGATGCTGGGCTGCTGATGGGCGCTGGGCTGCTGATGAGGCGTGGTTCGGATTCCACGTTAAACTGTAGGTCTAAGGTGGAGTGAAAAGCTTGACCTTCGTCAGAATGAACAATTCGGGCGGAAGCTAACCAAAGGTGTATATATGAGAGAGAGTAAATTTTTAAATAAAAACTAAATTATGTCCAATTATAATTTTAAAATAGTTGGACATTGTATGATTGATGAAACTGCATCACTGCTAAAGAGTGATTCACTTGCAAACCTCAATATTTAATGTTAAATTACTGTAATGCACGCAATACTTATACGAAGAAATCTCAGCATGGGAAAAAGTGTTCCAATATTAAGACAGTGACTTTGCGCAGTCATAATAAGCTTGTTCGTTTCTGCAGCTGAACTGGCTTTCACTTGTCACGTGACAACGTCCTTTTCTTTTCCCCTCCTTCTGAGGGTTTCCAGCAAGGACAGGGCGTAAAAGGGAAGAGGGCGATATATGCGAAGTAGGATCAGAAATTCAGATATAGACTACCTTTTACAATCCTCCAAATGAAGCAGTTGTATGGTTGCGGATACACTTTCAATCTATATATATTAATTTTATCGACTGTACATTTCATTGGCACTTATTTTAACATAATAGGTAGGCTGACCATATTTCCTTGAGACAAAAACGGGACATTGGGATGGCACAAAAGGGACGGGGTTATGTAATATTCTGTATTCATGAAAAAGTAAGTACATAAACGGGACAAAATTGACATATTTATTAAAACGACGGGATGGCCAGGAAATATAAAAACAACGGTACTGTCCCGTTCAAAACGGTACGTATGGTCAGCCTAATAATAGGGCCTAACTTCACGTTTCTCAGTGTAACCAAACCGGCCGTAACCTAACCTATAATCTACAAGGCGAAAAGTTTGAAAAATTTGGTGCAAAAATAGGGTGGCCATTTAAAAAGGACACTGCGTATGTGGCCGTACGTTAACTATATATATATATATATATATATATATATATGTTAACGTACGGCCACATACGCAGTGTCCTCCTTTTTGGAAATTTGGAAATGGCCACCCTAAGGACAGTGTGCTCAAAAGGCGGGCTGTCCGCCTAAAGCCGGACGTCTGGCCAGTGTGGCCACCCTATGCAAAAATCATCTCTAAATTACTACTTCATAGGGGCGAAGGCCATGCACGTAAAAGTTCACATATGTAGCTATCCGGTATGAAAGGGTTAATAAGAATCCAGGAGTTAGGACAATGTACCGTATTAAGTTGGACTGAACTGTATGCTAGTTTCTGTCTCTCCTCACTGATCATTTTGTCCTATACATAAATTCACAAACTAAACGTAACTAAGCCGTTTTTACAGCGTAACACTCTACGAGGGATAATTTAACGTTAATTGTGGTTTACAGGAACACACATACACACACAAAAAACATTGTAATTAGTAAAACAGTCGGAATATCTAACTATTTAAAATTCGAATAATAACATATGATTAAATACATAATGAGCCTCGTCAATTATAAGATTTCCGTGTTTAGAAAATGCAAATTAGGACTAAGTTATTCTAAATGCTTACATAAGGGAAACGAAAGTCATAAAAAAATCATTCTCAAATAGGAAATCTTACAGTGTGCTGTGACTGCTGCGACGCAAGAAAAATAAATTTTAATTATGGTCACTCAGTTGAATTTTTACATAGTGCCTTTGTGTTAATTATGTAGCTTTTATGTTCTTTTTTATAATTACATATTATGATGATTTTTATTATTATGATGAGGCATAAATACCGTAGTTTCCCACTGAAAGTTAAAGAAAGTAAATTTCGTGAACATAAAAAATGTTAAATTCGAGGGAATACTAAAATTAATAAAAAAAATTACATAAATTATCATTATTTTTAGAATGGGTTTAAATTTATTTACATTTACAAACACAAATGAAATTATTGAAAGAAAAGAAAACTGCTGAAGTAAATATCGAATTAAACTGAATTTGTTGCGTGATTAATAAAAAAGTTTACAGTTTACAGTGAAAAAATGTTAAGTATAAAAAGGGGAAAGTTTGTTCAAGAAAGAATGTCTGTGAAATAAATCACATTCACTGAGCACATATAAATCTCTCTCTCTCTCTCTCTCTCTCTCTCTCTGTCATAGCCATGTCGTATCACAGCTTCTTGTTGAATTACCAAAATTAAACGACATTGGGTGTGGGTAGTAGTTAGATGGGAGTCTGTCGTCGTCGTCTTCGTCTAGATGTAGCGACTCGTGGCTCGCATATCACGTAAAACTGTAGGTCCATTTCCCTTCCGTCATATAATCTTTGTTGTTACGAAGGAGGTTAAACAACCTCGAAAACACGAACTTTTCTCGAATAAAATTGAAATTTTTATCAACAAAATCTACTTTCTTAAATGACAACGAAATGACGATCTTTTAAAAGCAAGCGAAATTCTTCTATTTACCGACATAACTTGTATTAAATATTTACATTTTTCCTCGCTTTATATGGACTAAGATACATTTCAAATTTAAATTAGTCAACAATTGAATATATAAAAAGATTATGGTTAGTTTATACAGGGTGTCCCATAAATCCGGTCTCATAGGAAAATTTATTTTAAATTAAATTTACAAAAGTTATACATTAGAATTAAAATAAATGCTCAGATTGATGTCCTGTTTTGTGACCTTCATTTTTTGTTCCGGGTAGAATAACTCGATGGCTAATATGGAACGGAGTTACATTTCTGAGGAAAAGGCTCGGAGGCCTTTTCCTCACGAGTGTAACTAACTTCCATATTAGCCATTGCGCGTTATTCTTCCTGCAACCAAAAGAAAAGGTTCCAAAACAAGAAGTCAATTTGAACGTTTTAGTTCTAATGTATTACTTTTGTAAATTTTATTTAAAATAAATTTTCCTACGAGATCTGATTTATGGGATACCCTGTATAATCATGTTATATTTATGTTGTGTACGAACGTACATATAATCATTTCTTTAAACAACTTTCACTCCATTAAGAAAGTATAATGTCCTATAAAGGGAAAGGATCATTGAACTTAACCCTTTAATGCCCAATGTGTGAAATTTTCATCGTTAACTTTGGAAGCAATTTTAGACCTTCCAGTTCCCAATGTGTGAAATTTAACACATTTCGTATTTTATTAATTATGAACAATAAAACTTTGTAAAATATATTTTTCAGTTATTTTGGGTCCAATTAAACGATTTTTATATCCCAATTTGTTTTTTTACTTTTCGACTTAATTTGGGTATGAAAGGGTTAAAACAATTTTATATACAGTATTTACGGGGTTATCCGTGATTCACTTAACCGTGAATCGCGTTAACTGTAATTTACTAATTTTGACCACTGCGCACTTATCGGTGATGATGCTATCGAGCTAACTGTGATTTGGCGTGATGTAAATTTACATCCCCTGCTCGACTCCCGCTAGCCCACCACAACGCTCCTCAATCAGTGTTTCTTAGCGCTATCAGTGACCATTAATATTAGTAGCAATGTTAGCAGAGTGGTGTGACAATCTTCGGGAGCGGATGTGAAGATTTCTACGTCTTGTGGCGAGTACAAACTACTTAATTATGTATTATACTGTAGCAGAATAATACTGTGTGTGGTGTCGCGTGAGGTGAGTAGCCAGTCAGTGGTGGCGGACAGCAGCAGCGGCTGTATTACCCACCCACAGGCAGGGTATACTGAGTTAACCGTAAAATCGGTTATCCGTGATTATGGAACGCTCCTCAATAAGAAAAAAGAATTGATTGAGTAATATATATATATATATATATCAGGGCTGGCAGGTCGGATCCGGACCCGATAGTGAATTAGAAAAAACACCCGGACCCGGACCTGAAAGTGAAGGACACGCACAGCCGGGTTTTTAGTTTACAAAATTTATGTGTGCGCCTTTAGATTTGGCAACAATGTATTGAATTATCACTCCACCCTCCAAATGACTCACTGGAAGTGGAGAATTAACGGTGACGGAAGAATAGCCTAATCCTAATATATTTTATTGTTTGTGAGTTGTGTACTGTGTACATTGGTTGGTCTCCAATGCTTCGTTTGCTATTTATTTGAATTTGCAATGTCTTTACAAGGTCTTTTTTCGGTGGGGAGTGGTGTTTTTTTTTTTTTGTTTATTTTCAATATTTGAAATATAATAATATTGCTAAAACATCTACATGCCAAATTGAAAAGTGTGGAAAAGTGTATAGTGGCAATCATGTGACAAACCTAAAGCGACACCTAAAATCATGTCACCCAGACATATATCGTAAAGTTGAGGATCATGATAAAAGCCTACCTAGCACTGGCAGTGCTTCGAAAACTCAAATACAAAACAAGAGAATGAATGTAGGCCAAACTAGTGTAAAAAACTTTTTTAAACAAATTAAACTTGGAGTTCACCCGCAACTTCATAAGAAAACTTTAGAAAATGGCCTTATTTCGTGGGTGACAATAGACGGGCGGCCTTTTAGCATTGTAGAAGATATTGGATTTAAAATTTTGGTTGAACCATTTCTATCTGCAATGAATATAAACATGAACAGAAAAAATCTTGCTACTTTGACTCTCGATAGAGCAATAGCTGAAAAAATAAGTTAAAAATACTTTAAAAAAAAATGTTTCATTTAAAAGTAGATTGTTGCAGCCGCTTAGAGAGAGGATTTTTTATTGTATTTAAGCCCAATATGACTGAAAACAAAATTGAAGTGAAAACATTGGCTGTCAAGGAACTTCACTGCTCGCATACAGGTAAAAATTATTTACATTTCACACAAAAAAGTATTCTACATTTCACACAAATATATATATACTGGGTGATCCAGATAAATGGGACCCATAAAAAAAAGCCAAATATTCTTAATATTTAATTCCTTTCATAAAAACTATATATCATTTGAAAGAGTAGAGTTACAAGTTTATTATGAAATATTTATTTTTTTTAAAATGACTCCTTTCAAATGTGCTCCATTAGTTGCCAAGCATTCCAGTGTTCTCGCTTGTAAGTTCTGCATCACTTTTGCAAGAGTGTGGGGTGGTATGGCCTGTATCTCATTTGTGATGGCGGCCTTCAATTCTTGCAAGGTCGTTGGGTTATTTCTGTAAACCCTACTCTTTAAATATCCCCAGAGATAATAATCTAAGGGAGAAAAATCCGGAGACCTTGCGGGCCATTCAACGTCTCCAAATCTTGAGATTAACTCGCCTGGAAACGTTTGACGCAAAACTGCCATGCAGTTCCTCGTGGTATGGCAGGTAGCTCCGTCTTGTTGGAACCAGTGGTTTTCTAGACAAAGATCTCTTAATTTAGGAATAATGAAATCGGTCAACATTTTTTCGTAGCGATCACCATTTACAGTGACCGTGTTTCCGGTGGAATCCTCGAAAAAGTACGGCCCTATGATCTGAGATGCAGTAAGACCACACCAAACAGTTACACGCTGACTATGCAACGGGACTTCGGTAATATTCAATGGATTTTCTGTTGCCCAGAAACGACAATTTTGTTTGTTTACAGTTCCATTCAAGTGAAAATGGGCTTCGTCTGACATAATCAAAGTTGCTAGAAAATTGGTGGTGTCATTTACCTTCTGTTGGATCCATTGACAGAATTGTCGTCTTCGTGCGAAATCTCCATCGTTTAGTTGTTGCACTGTTTGAATTTTATATGGAAAGAGCATTAAATTTTGCTTGAATATACGGTGTGTTGTTCCATATCCAACTCCTAACAGCTGAGAAACACGTCTGATGCTTATGTTAGGATTATCCTGTACAATTTCATGAGTTCTGTTAATGATCTCGTCTATCCTTGCTGTGCGCACTCTTCCAGTTGGTTTTCTTTTTCCAATGCTGCCAGTTAGGGAAAAAATTCTGACACACCGACGGATTACTTTCTTAGAAGGTGATTTTGACATCTGAAAATTTGTCTTGAAAGATCTTTGAGCTGAAACTACACTTCTTCCATGCTCATAATATTGCTCAGTTATGAAACGCAGCTGTTCCACAGTCCATGCAGTCATCTTGAAGGGTTAGTTTTAACTAACACTTTTATTTTGTTTTGTATCTTATCTTGTCTTGTATTGTCAAAACCTATACAATCCTGTACAAACTTGTAACTATCCTCTTTCGAATGATGCGTATGATTTTATAAAAGGACTTATACTTTAAGAGTTACAGGGGTTTCTTTTGGGTCCCATTTCTCTGGATCACCCTTTATTATATATATCGTACAATATTACAGTACAGTATATGTAAAAGAATGTTACTTTAAATCTAAATCAGTAATAAATAATTAATTTCATAGGAGATGTTTTGAAACAAACCATTCAGTCTGTGTTAACCGAGTACGACTTGGGATCTGCACAAGTTGTATCCATCACAACAGACAACGGGTCCGATATGATCAAGTGCTGTCGTCTTTCCATTTGAGTTCACTCAAAAAAATATAGAATTTGTTTTCACAAAATTAATTAAAATTTAGAATAAGGGGGCTCAAGAGAGCAATCATACATCGTACTTTGCCCTTCAGCAATGCATGTATAACTATACCTAGTTACTATTATTAATACAATTAATACACCTACTTTGAGTACTTTCAAACATTTCCAAAATCGGATTAATTAATATATATGGTTAGGCTACTACCGTATAGCCAGAGATGGGCACGATCTTGATCTTCAAGATCAGATCGTGATCTTGAAGATCAAGATCGTGATCTGATCTTGATCTTGAAGATCACTTTTATTATGGTGATCTTGATCTTGATCTAAGATCACTTTATTTCTTGTGATCTTGATCTTGAAGATCACTTTAGACTTCAAGATCACTTTTAATTTCAGATTCTAAATATGCCGCTATGCGAATGTCATTTGTTTTTTGTCCAAGCGACATCTGGTGGCAACTTTGTTCAACACCGACTGTTTATGTTTTCTGTTAGTTGGGTGACTTGCGTCATGCGTGGGCCATGGAAGGTGTAGTTGCTGTGGAATTTAGGCTCGTAAAAAGTGTAATTTACTGTTCAATTATGTTAAAAGTGTTCTATTATATATTATTATATATAGGCATAAAATATAGCCTATAGGTCCGTATTCATAATAAATTAATTCTAAACATATTTTATTTACAGATTGAATTTTTTAATAATGAGTGCAATTTTACAACTTCAACAGGCTCCCAAGGGAACCAAATATTCTAGGTTGTCACCAGAACAGTATTCAATATATTTAGATAACAATGTTGGTAATAAGGATCAATCTGTGCTATTGAACGGAAAATATTTTCAAATTGTCGAAAAAACTGGAAACAGTATCAAAGTTATTTGTAGGCAGTGTACAAAGAAAACTACAATTGTGTCTGCTGGCCTCGACTCAACAAACAATCTTCTGAGGCACCTCAGGGTTAGTACTACTTAGTAACTAAGTAGTAAGTAGCAACATTAACATAATGGTTCAAGTCATATTTTAAGTGACTGGTGCCATACAAGACTAATGCTACATTTACATAGACGTCCATTTGAATATATTGTGCACTTCAGATATTAATAGATTATGGACTAGTAACTACATTAAAAACTGCCGATATCCAACTATAATAAAACGCCAGGTGTATCTGTCTTTCTCTCTGTCTGATCCATGTCTGTAATTTCTCCTATTTAGTTACTGAATGACGAAATTCGGCTTTTCAATTTAACATAGGATAAAAATGCACTGATCATGGTGAAAATAATTTTAGTTAAAGATAACAAAATTTTAGAATCTTGTTAAGTATTAATTTCAACTAGAAGTTTGATACTCTGATAAATATTATACAGGGTGTTCAAGAAGTCTCTCCGCATGATAATAATTTATTTTCTTGTGCAGAAACTACATTCGGATCTTTTGGGTGAATATGAATCGGAGAAGAAATCTCGCAAGCGTCCAGCTAAAGAAGAAGATGCCAGCGGCAGCAATGCTGGCCCTGCCAAAATTGCCAAGCAGTCAACACTAAGCATGTTCCACATTTCCAAGCAAAAACCAGGACCACCAATATGCAAGGATATCCTTGAAAAGAAGATTCTCTCGCTTGGCTAATGGGCTCCTACCATTGAGCCTAGTTGAACTACATGAATTTAAGGATCTTCTTTCATGTTAGTATAACTCAAATATTTTGCTATTTTTTCCATAGCTAATATCTGATTAAAATAATTAATCATATTATTTGTATGAACATTAGACTATCGCTAGCCTAGCTAAATATTTTGATATTTTTTCCATAGCTAATCTATTGTATTTGTTTTAATTTTTAAATATTTTTTTCAGACGTCAACCCGGCTGTTCAGGTGCCATCTAGACGCACCCTGGCTAGATCTCTTGCAACAACAACCAGTACAATGAAGGAAGACATACAAGCAAAACTGGCAGCAGTTGACCATGTGTGTGTTACATGCGACATATGGTCAACTAATCACCGCAGTTTCATGGGAGTCACTGCGCATTGGGTATGCTATTGATTTAGTGTATTATTTTTATATAATTGATAAATTGACCATTGGTGATAGACTGATAGTCTGATAGACTTATAGTATAATCTTTTCAATTATTCGACATGTGTTCCTCATTCATTAATTTGGTGAGTCTTCATTTTGCTGTGATTCACAGTAATTTCACACTAATTCACTGATTCTGTCATCTGTCATTGTGTCTGATTCACAGCAAAATGTGGAAGAGTCCATATTCACAGGCTGTGAATATGGACTCTCCACATTTTGCTCTTATGGGATGGGTCACTGATGTGGTGGTATGGTAGGCGACTCATCGCTGAATTGCCTCCTTTATATCACATAGTTCTTCTCTTCAATGTTTGGTGGCGCAGTTTAGCTGGTGCGTGTCTAACCAATATTATTAAATTAAGCTTAAAAAAATGTTCATACAAACATTGATTTTATATTCTTACTTTACAGATCAATGATGACTTGTCGCGAGGATCAGCTGCACTGGCATGCCGAAGATTTCGTGGAACACATAGCTTTGATAAAATTGCTGGAATATTGGACAGGATCAACTCGGAGCATGGTTTATCTTATAGAAAAGTTGTATCTACAGTCACCGACAATGCATCGAACATGGTGAAATGCTTTAAAGAGTTCGGTGTTCGAGTTCAGAATCGTACTGACGACATTGATGAAGATGATGCAGATGAAGATGATGATGAAAAAGATTCAGATGAAGAGGTTATCATCAGCAACTTTCCTGAACATTCAGGAGAGCATGGAGAGGAGTCAGTGAAACTATCATCCCATATTCGATGTGCCTCCCACACATTGAACTTGGTAGCAACAACTGATGCAGATAAAGGACTGAATTCACCTGGACTAAAGAAGATAAAGCATTCTGCAATGGGAAAATGTTCGGCGCTGTGGAATGCTGCTGGTAAACCAAAGTCAGCAGAAAAAATACAGGAAATAACTGGCGTCCAATTTAGGTACCCATGCGTCACCCGATGGAACTCAATGTACGACTCATTAAGCCAAATATATAAACATAAGAACGACGTGAATGTAGCTCTTGAAGAACTGAATCTACCCATCCTCAAAGACAATGAATTGGAATTTATTTCAGAATATTTGTCTGTTCTAAAACCAATTGCAGCAGCCCTCAACAAATTACAGGCAGAGAAAGAATGCTACTACGGTTGTCTTCTTCCAACAGTCCTAGTGACTCAAGATGCCCTCGCAAGATTGGAGCCTATCCAACCAAACGACCTGCGCTTGAGACACTGCATGCCATTACTGGCAGCAGTCGTCTCTGGCTTCAATGCCAGATTTGGTCATTTTTTGTCGTTGAGCCCCGAGGTAACTGATGCCGTTTTGGCCTCAGTATCTCATCCGTATTTCAAACTTAGATGGATATCATTGTTGCAAGGGCCTAATTTCGGCGATCATGAAGCAATCAAGTCTCAAGTAAAAGACAAGCTGCAAATGGCTGTAAGAAATTGTAATTCTGACAGCAGTGGTAATAGTTCGGTGAACTCAGACTCATCATCTGAAGACGATTTCTTCAGAACTATGGACGGCTCATTCTCTGCTCCTAACAACAAGGAAGACTTGGAAGTCCTCAATTATTTGCAGGACACCAGTAAGGCACTCGACTCTTTAGATAGGTATCCTGCTATAAAGAAGATCTTCAAGAGGTATAACACCACGCTACCTTCCTCTGCACCAGTGGAACGGTTGTTTTCGTTTGCTGGCATGGTTCATAGCCCCAAACGAAGTCGTCTCTCGGATGGTAACTTTGAACAATTGGTTTTGCTGAAAGCAAATGTTTACAGCGGTTGAACATTAAATTAACACTCTTAACTTGCGGTTTTTACCCTTATATTGTCAGTAATTGCGTACTGCAGTAAAACTGTAAAATTAAATTCTATGTAAAAAATGTTTACTTATATATGCTGACCATTCATTGATATGGGTTATGGACCTGGTGAAATGAGAATTGAGAAAAATAGAACTAAAAACTATATGTAGGTCATTTAATAGTTTTTTCTTTGCTGATAAGTTATGATAATACTAAGTTTTAAGTTTACCACCTGAAAAACTGAAAGGGGAATCGTCAATCCCCGTGGTTTAGATCAGGTGACATGGGTAGGATGCGATGCTTGTATTGCCTCAGCCCTCAGGGGAGTATTAGGAGTGATACTTTTCAGGAGTGATTAACAAAATAATTTGTTTTTGTTTACTCTACAGGAGTACAACTTTTTTCAATTCATATAAAAGTGATCTTAAAAAGTGATCTTGAAAAGTGATCTTCAAGATCACGATCTTGATCTGGATCTTCAAGATCACATTTTTCTGGTGATCTGATCTTGATCTTCAAGATCACATTTTTCTGGTGATCTGGACTTGATCTTCAAGATCACCAAAGTTGGTGATCTTGCCCATCTCTGCGTATAGCCATATAATGTTTTACTATGTTTCAGAAAACATGTTAATGTAGCAACGGTAGCAGTCTTATTACCTATCCTATACCAGATTATAATTATTACATTTTTAATAATAATGGACCCGACCCAGACCCGGGTCATATACTGAAAGACCCGACAGGACCTGAAAGTGAACTTTCGGGTCCGACTCGGACCCGGACCAGGACCCGAATGACCCAGACCCGACCCGAAAGTGATAGACCCGCACAGCCCTGATATACAGGGTGGGCCGAAAGTCTGGATCCATAGGAAAATATTTATTTTAATACATAAATTACAACAAATGGTAAATACTTAAAATGAATATCAACTTTAACTCGTAAATGCGTATCCGTGATACTGTACAGTGGTTCGTACTCCAGTATAAACAACAAATTATAACAAATGCTCAAATTGGCGGCCTCTGACATCGAGACACTTAGGGATGGAATTTATGATTTTTAATAATTCTTCGAATTGACGTTCTCGAGATGCGTGTTTCATTTGATAATCTTCTTGTTGACTTTACTGGACTATTCGTTAAAGTTTCACATATCATTGCAGAGGTATTTTCATCAGTTGCAGTTTTTGGATGACCAGAACGCCGTCGATCATGTACACTTCCTGTTTCTTTGAAACGTTTAAACAACTTGCCAACAGTCGCATATGTTACTGGATACTTATCAGGATGATTTCTATTGAATTCGGTAGCAACTTCTCTGTGTGTAGCGCCCTGTCTTGCGTACATGAGCACAAGTTCTACCCGGTCTTCTGTTGTTAGATTCGAAGCCATTTCTGGGCTGAAATAAAAAAAGTATTTATACTGGAGTACGAACTACTGTACAGTATCACGGATACGCATTTACGAGTTAAAGTTGATATTCATTTTAAGTATTTACCATTTGTTGTAATTTATGTATTAAAATAAATATTTTCCTATGGATCCAGACTTTCGGCCCACCCTGTATACTGTATGTCACTGTAAAAGCCTGACGAGTGGTAAATCTTAAGATTTGCCGGTAAATCTTGACATTTACATGTACATCTGGTAAAAGTCCGAAAAACAAGTGAAATTTTACTTATTTCGGACTTTTACCAAATCTACATGGTAAATGTCAAGATTTACCATCAGAAGTTGTAAAAGCCAGGAGTGAAGAGAAATTACTAAAACTGGGAAAAAAAACATTTATTTAAATATACTAGCAACTTAAAAACGCGAAAAATTCTTGCACAAAAAAAACGAATTCATTTATTACAGCATGGTGAACTGTTGTGGCACTTTGAATTGCATAAAAGGCCAGAGGCCTTGCACAAACATCTTTTAGTTAGGTTAGGTTAGATAAATCTTGACATTTACCATTAGGTTAATTTCTCTTCAATCCTGGCTTTTACAACTTCTGATGGTAAATCTTGACATTTACCATGTAGATTTGGTAAAAGTCCGAAATAAGTATAATTTCACTTGTTTTTCGGACTTTTACCAGATGTACATGGTAAATGTCAAGATTTACCACTCGTCGGGCTTTTACAGTAACATATATACTCCCTTGCGCCTCGGTGTAGTGGTTAGCGTCGCTGACTACAAATCCATCGGCCCCGGGTTCGAGACCCGACGGCAGCCGGCGCGCAGCAAAACCCAGCTGTTCATCCTTCCACACAAAGAAAGTGGTTGGTAGATAAATGGGTACCCTAGGTGGCCTAGTGGTTAAGACGCTGGGCTGCTGATGGGGTGTGGTTCGGATTCCACGTTAAACTGTAGGTCTAAGGTGGAGTAAAAAGTTTGACCTTCGTCAGAATGAACAATTCGGGCGGAAGCTAACCAAAGGTACTGTTGGGCGTTGAACAAATGTTCAGGATCGACCAGAGTTCTAACCCTCTGCAGTATCTATTATTTTTAATGCTTTTTCTACACTTTTTTGAATTAATTCCTGTGCTTTCTTTAAACTTTCATACAGTCACTTCCTTTCACCCTTTCCACAGTCCTTTACCTTTCCCCTATGGGCCCTATCTCCCTTTTATGCTTTTCGCCCTTCTTTATTCACACCTGAAGCAGACAAGAATCGATCGAAATAAACCCTTAAATAAACAAATCTCTTTATTGTCGTTTTCATTCCCTATTTATCCTGAAGATGACGTACTGATTACATGGAAACGTTTGTACATTATTTTTTTAAAACTTCATTTTCTTACTATATATACAGTATATATATATATGTGTGTGTGTGTGTGTGTGTGTGTGTGTGTGTGTAACAGTTGTGAAACGAAGTTAACAAAAGTATTTTAACGTTTCCATTCAATCAATATACCATCTCACAGACGTTCTTTACTAAATGTAACGTTTATCTCATACGAATTCCGTTACAATATTTCACCCGTTACTCCATCATTCACAACAGACCTTCAGAGTTCAACAGAATGAAAGTTTTGAGTTTGTGGGACCAATTCATACTACTGATACGTTCCTCTACTTTTACCAGGTGCTCAGCCGTCTTCAGGAGACTTATGGATCTTTGTACACCTACGATAATGTAATTCTCAGTGGCACTCATACTCACTCCGGTCCTGCTGGCTTCCTGCAGTACCTACTGTTCGATATCACTTGCCTAGGATTTATCGATGAAACCTTTGAAGCCATGGTCGAAGGAACTTACAGGGTGAGTACTAGACACGGAGTTTTTGAGCAGAATTTCTGGGATGGAGAAATTGATTCACTATTAGTCACACCATTTTTACTGCCCCTCCTCACACCCACCCCGAGTCATTACATCTAAATAGTCACACCATTTTTACTGCCCCTCCTCCCACCCACCCCGAGTCATTACATCTAAATGGGATATAGGAGCTGAACACTATATTACAATATCTTGTAATCTTATTTAGGTTTTAGTCTCCCGAAAAATGTCTGAAGTATGCCGACTAAACGTTGGTTATACAGGGTGTCCCATAAATCCGGTCTCGTAAGAAAATTTACTAAATTAATACATTAGAACTATAAAAAGTGATAAGAAACTTCGTGAAAATGTTTATGATTTCTTCAGAGTATTGTGAATGCCCACGAGAACTTGAAAGAGGGGTATGTCTATGTATCTTCGGGAGAACTCCTGGATGCCTCTATCAATCGCTCTCCGGCAGCATACGATAACGATCCGGAAGACGAAAAAGCCCAGTACGAGTATAACACCGATAAACTAATGACCCTCCTTCGATTTGTGGACGTAGATGGGAACAATTTGGGTACGAAATGTTTACTTTTCTACAATAAGAACTGGGTATATTATTAATACTATGGGCTTAAGACGTGGCCGCGGCTATAACTGTTTATCAGCATCTGAGGGTTAGTGGGGTAACTGGGTAACACCACCTTTTCCATATAACTAAAATGAAGACACTGAGGTAGAGGGGTTCGAACCTCGATGGTTCTGATAAAATACAATTCAGGAGATAGCGCAATCGGCCACGTTCGTTGAACTGCACCATTTTCTGGTCCTTCACATTGATTATATAATAGAATGAGACCATATAGAATTTTTTTTTTTTTTTTTTTCTTTTTTTGCAAATTACTCGATCCTTTTTCTTTCCTTCATTTACTGGTTCCAATCTTCCTTTCTTTAGTCATCATTCAGTACTCTTTCCTTGCCTTCCAGGAATGCTAAATTGGTTCGCGGTTCACCCGACATCGATGAACAACACAAACCCCCTGATCTCGGGAGACAACAAGGGATATGCTTCTCAGCTCTTCGAAGAACAAATGAATCCGGGGTCTATACCCGGAGAGGTAATCAGGCGAAATTGGCGTTTTTATAATTCTAAATTGTAGAGAAGCATCGAATAATGAATACTAAAAAGTATCGGAATACTTCAACTATCTTCGTTCAATTCAGATTTAGTCGCGACAAGATATACTCGTACATTTAAGTGTTAGCTTTCTGGTATATGATTATATGTAATTCTCATTGGAGGTATAAACGAGAATTGTTACTATGTGTCTATTTCATTACACTACAGGGTGTCCATAAAGTCACGCATCATAGGAAAATACATTTATTTATTTATTTTGTTTTATTTATTTGCTCGAGATGATTCCCACCAATCTCAAAATAATGTTTGTAAACGAAAAAAGCAGGTTTCTTTGAATGTTCCTCAACATATTTGGCCTGATGGAGACATAAATAAATAGACATTGCTTATGTTCCTATGATGCGTGACTTTATAGACACCCTGTATTTCTTTTCTTCTCTACGAGATTTTCTACCAAACTTTTCTGGACTAAACGGAACTGGATCATGCGTGATTATTGTTAACAACCCGAAACTCTATAATATTGTAACTTATCTTTGCTATGTTACGTATTATACAGAGCTGGGCATTTGCGGCATATTTTGCGGTACTGCGGTACTTGCGGTACCACCGCACTACCACCCCGGGCCCCCATAACGCAGTACCGCAAAGGATCGCTGAAAGTACCGCAGTACCGCTACCGCATTCAAATTTCCGCGTACCGGTTTGGTACCGGTTTGGTAGTGCAGCAGTACCGCAGTACCGCAATATGCCGCAAGTGCCCAGCTCTGTTACGTAACGCGAGACGTGCCATTTGTGGTTTAATATTCTAATAAATTTTACCAGATTCATTTTTCCGTTTCGTTCGTTGATAGGGTCCTTTCGTGGCTGCTTTCGCGCAGAGCAACTGCGGTGACGTCTCTCCTAACACAAATGGACCTCACTGTCAGGACACGGGTCTTCCTTGCGACATCCTGACCTCCACCTGCGGAGGTCGCAGTCAACAATGCATCGCTTCTGGACCAGGGAAGGACATGGTGCAAAGCACAAAAATAATTGGAGAAAAGCAGTTTCAAAAGGCTTGGGTAAAATAAGAATTTGTACTGTACATAATATATGATAGGTTTTTTTATCCTTTGCATACGGCATAGCAATATAAACGCAACAAACCAGTTATGTACGTTAATATTTCCGAGCTATTCCAAGAATAATGGGGCTCTCGAGTCGCGGAATTTTCTGAATAAAACGAACTCTATTTATTTAATATTATTATTATTAAATATATACGAATCTCGCCAGTAGCCCAGTGAGTAACGCCGTCTTCCTGTAAGCGAAGTGAAGACACTGAAATCAGGTGCTCAATTCCTGATATATTGCTGGTTAATAAAATTCTACGAAGGACTTAGCGCAATGGGCCGCATTCGTTTGGCCTGAGCGCTGTTTCCAATGCCTGGCTCTCTTGACTGATAATTTAATTATTATTATTATTAGAATCTCTTTCATTTATTATCAAATTCCGATCCAGGAACTCTACAATGAAGTAAACGCGACGAAATTGTCGGGACCCATACAATTTTCTTCACAGTTTATTGATATGGGAAATTACACGGTCACTCTATCCGATGGCACAAAGGTAATGGTATTTTTTTCAGTGCTTGCTATAATCATTATACTTTTTCGGAATGAGTTCATGAAATTAAGGATTTCGTATGAGAGAAAATCGAAATAAACGAGGTGACTCAAACGATGCTTTGAAACTGCTCGGGCAGCTACAGTTCAATAGTGTTCTCGCCTCGTGCGTTTACGTATGATTTGTGGCTGGCCTTTGAGCCATGTAAACCTCACTTCTGCTCTCCAAGGGCGAACTGCCTAATGACGTGTGCCTTTTGGTAGAGAGTGATGCTCTCCAAGACGGCTTCCTCGTCAGGAGCGACTCCTACATAAGCGAGCACCCCTCCTACAGAGCAGAGTGGTGAGGACAAGGACGACTTTCATTTTTCGCGTGCCAGGCAACAACACTGTGGTTGTGGTTGCCTTCGCAGTTTTAAAGCATTACGTAAACATTTCGTGTTTGCTGTAAATCTCGACTAAAAACTTACAATTCGTTGAAAAGAAAACGACATGCGAGCCTGCACTTGGTTACAGTTTTGCCGCTGGCACTACAGATGGCCCTGGTGCCTTCGACTTCACGCAAGGGATGACCGAAGAAAATCCCTTCTGGAACATGGTTGTCAACGCCATAGTGCCAACCAGACCCGAACAAGAGATCTGCCAGGATCCAAAACCGGTTCTTCTAGATACAGGAAATGTACGTATGATTTTAAGTTTATGAATGTTTACTAGAAAAAGTCACAGATTCAAGTTAATTTATGCCATTTTGCTATTTCATTGTAGGTAATGCCAGACGATTTTGTCCTGTCTTAGACCTCTGGGGTAGTTAGAGGGTTAACTAATTGGTTCTTTACCCAAACTAAATAAACGTCTTTCCTTTAGAGGCTAGGAAACGAACTAAATTTCATCAAAAAATAAACAATACGTAAACATAAAATTTATGGGTGCTAAAATAAAGTAAAATAACTTACAGACATACATTAAGTATTATTCCTGCTTTATACAGTATAATCGTCCTTATCCATGGCACCCAAGAATCGTGGAAACACAGATTGGAAGAGTTGGTCAGCTGTTGATCTTAGCAGTGCCAGGAGAATTCACGACAATGTCTGGAAGAAGAATCAGAAACGAGGTAAAACATTGAAATTTTCTGTTATTACTCATATCTGTTAGTTTTTGTTATAAGAACTAGCATAAAAAAATCGCCCTAGGGGGGAGATATTTTTGCTAGTTCCTGCGGAAGGAAGTTATTACCCTTCGGCTAGCTTCGGGCAGTACATATTTACTGTGGTTCTTCCAAGTGATGGCTTCCTTCTTCTTGTCATGTTCAATCCCTAAGATTCTTCGTCTGGATTAAGTTTTCAGAACATTCTCAAATTCTTACACAAGAGTCAAGCAATAAAATGTAATAAAAATTATTTAAAAAAAGTTTTAAGCGAGTTACAGTTTAACATTTACAGTTAACTCACGAGTCACTTAGATTTTAAATGCAGCTTCACAGATTTTACTTGAAGCTCACGAAGCAGTTAAATTTCAAATACAATTCGTTACATTTTTTTTTTTACTTATCATGACTTCCGATGTGAAGCTAAACATGTTGATGGCTACGTTCTTTTCTAAATTTATTCACCAACTTGAGTCTCGCAATGCACAAAAATCTTGAAATTTAAGTGTTTCGTGTTTTAGGATATAATTTTGTAGAGGGATACATTGGGATAAAGTTTTTGGGGGACACCGATCTGAAAAAAAAGTTGCTAAAAACACTCCAGGGATCCAAGAGGGTGTTGTCACCAAGTTTCTTGAAAATCGGTTGAGCCGTTTGTACCTGAAAAGGAGACAGACGGACATACAGACGGACATACGATAAATCATGGTATGATGATTTAACAAGTTATTAAAGACCACTAGTTTAAAAGTATGTATACACTGAAGTACATAGGAAAATTAATTCTGGACTAACCTTCAGTGGTCTTAATATTTATAAGGCTGTATTAATTGTAAATTAAAGAAATGTTTAAGATTGTAAAAAAGTGTTTGAATGATTTTGAAGGACATTTATTAACGTAGTAACCAGGGTTGTGGAGTCGGTCCAAAATTTTCCGACTCCGACTCCACACATTGTAAAAATTCGACTCCGACTCCGACTCCACACATTGTAAAAAATCTAAAAATCCAACTCCGACTCCTCACATTTTAAATATACGACTCCGACTCCTCTAGTGTTTCACTCTATAATTATCATAATAATAAGACATTTCATCACCACCACACTAAGTGTGAAATTTTATATTTTATATTTTATATTTAAATAAATATTAATTGTATATTCTGAAAATGTAAAAAAAAAATATTAAAAAAACTTAATCTAGGGGCTATCAATGAATAAGGTTTATTGACCAAAAAAACGAAATAACCTAAATGTTAGTATTTAGGATTTAGAAATTAAGGGTGACACAGGACACAGAAATTGGAGTCGGAGTCGGAAGTTTTTTACCGACTCCGACTCCGACTCCGCCCTGAAACGTGCGACTCCACGACTCCGACTCCACGACCCTGGTAGTAACTAATAATTGCTTTTTTCAGGTATGAAAATTGCTTCTATATATACTTGCACCCCTTTTATTAATAGTATGACTTTTTCGATCTGATTGTATACCCATAATATTTTTTAAATGAATAACCTTTATTAATATTAAAATAAATACAGTGGTCTTACAATTCACAATGACATAAATAATTGTAATACAATATTAAAACTAACTTCATTGAACACCTATTTTGGCACTGAGGAGAACCCATACTTTATATATATATATGTACACCATGTACTGTATATTGATTAATTATGCAATTATTTTGGTGCTCTTCCAATATGTGCTCTACCGCGAAACTGTGATCTACCATATTCCAATACGTGCTCTACCGTGAAACTAGCCTTATAAGGCTAACTAACGAAAATATCATGACTTAACCTAACCAATCGTTAGGTCAACTATACGCCCTTGACGATTGGTTAGGTTAAGTCGTGATATTTTCGTTAGTTAGCCTTATAAGGCTAACTAACGTACCTGCTGCTAATCCGAATAACACTGGGGAACAAATTTTAACTTTTTTTTTGTTTCTTGGACGTGAACAGGTCGGTCTTATAGGATTTTTTCCGCTGATTTCGAATATAGCCGTAGAATTTCTCTATCACCCAAGGTACTGAGAAATTTGTATTTTAATATTTATTCAAAAAGTGTATAGAAGTTAGTAAAAATACTTCATAAAAATTATATTAGTGGCAGATTGGCATTTAAAATATTCTTCTTAAAACTTCTTTGTCACTGATTTTCTCTTGTAGTTTTCATTAGGAGCTTCTCGCATCAATGTCCAGCAGTAATCAGCTAACATTGCCGGATCCCACCTCCCTTGGTAGCGTTTCTCCATAGTAGCTATATCTTGGTGGAACCTTTCTCCATGCTCATCGTTTACGTCGCCGAGGTTTTCAGGGAAGAAATCTAAATGGGAGTGCAAGAAATGGATTTTTAGTGACGTATTACATCCCAATAACCTCTATGCTTCAATCATGTCCTGCACTATTTTTTCATAGTTAGAGGCTTTGATGTTCCCTAGAAAATTTGTGACAACACTCTTCATGGCCTCCCATGCCACTTTTTCTTTTCCTCTCAAGGCATCATCAAACTTTTGATCTTTCATGAGCTCTCTGATTTGGGGACCAACAAAGATCCCTTCTTTTATCTTTGCATCGCTAAGTCGTGAGAACTTTTTCTTCAAATATTTGAATGCCTCATCTTCCTTGTTCATTGCTTTGACAAAATTTTTCATGATGCCAAGTTTGATGTGAAGTGGCGGTAAGTATATTTTCTTGGGGTCAACTAAGGGTTCATGAGACACATTCTTCAGTCCTGGGATACATTTTTGACAAAGTGGCCAATCCTTTACAAAATAATGCGAATCTCTGGCTCTGCTGTCCCATTCACAAAGGAAGCAGCAGAACTTCGTATAACCGAGCTGCATTCCCAGAAGAAGCGCGACGACTTTTAAATCCCCACATATATACCAACGAAACTGGTCATAATTAATCTGCTGAAGGATGAGTTTCATATTTTCGTAAGATTCCTTCATGTGGACAGCGTGCCCTACAGGAATGGAAGGGTATTTATTTCCATTGTGAAGTAGTACAACCTTGAGGCTTAGCTTCGAAGAGTCAATAAATAAACGCCAATCTTCAGATTTGTGCTCATGACCGAGAGCTAACAGCAGTCCATTTACATTATTACAGTAGCATAAACCACCTGACGAGGAGAAATACTGCATCAGATCTTTTTGGCGAGTGCGGAACGCCGATATGCTTGTATCTTTTGCCAGCAAATTCCATTCACGTAACTTGGAGCCCAATAATTCCGCTTTCTTTTTCGGAAGGTCCAAATCTCTCACGAGATCATTCAGCATAACCTGCGTTATCATACGTGGTTTATTTAATTCAGGTTGCTGAAAGTCTGTATCTTTAGTGTCATCAATTTCCATTGGTTCAACTTCAGACTCTTCATCCAGTGTCCATGACTTTGGGGGAGTTGGAATTGGGTTATCATCGTCATGTAGTACTGGTCTCATGGCAGATGCAAGATTTGGGTATTGAATTTTATGTTTATTTTTGGCAGAGAATCCTGAAACGTTAGTCATACAAAAATAGCAATCCGTTAGGTGATCCTTGACCTCTCTCCAAATCATTGGTATGGCAAATGGCATAGATTTGCGGGTACCTTTAATCCAACCCCTAAGAGTGACGGCACAGGAAATGCATGAGATATGAGGTGCCCAGGATTTGTCTTGGTCGCCTACCTTACATCCAAAATAAAGTTCGTAAGCCTTCTTCACGAGTGGGGTCATCGTCTTCCTCTGTGCCATTATGGTCAGTTCTCCACATACGTAGCAAAATGTATCTCTGGGATTAATACAGTTTCGATTCATGCTGGCGGAAAATTATTGAAATCATGGAAAACTTTTTGGAATGAAAAACCAATTTTTTCTACTATGAAAAATTTTAAAATTTGAGCAAAACTTGAAAAATTTTTTTTTCTTTTTATTAAAAATCTGTTTGTTTAAATAGCTATATTTTTTTAATGTAAAAAATACTATTAAATATAGTTAACCTGGAAAAAAAAAGAAAGTAAAATTAAATTAGTACACTTACTTTTAACTAATATTTCGGGAAAACTCTGAGTAAATGGAAATATTATTTTCTCGAAAACTATGGGTGATAGAAAAATTCTGAAACCATATTTGGAATCAGCATCAAAAGTTCTATAAGAAACACCAAATAGTTTTCAAGAAACAAAAATGTTGTTCCCTAGTGTAATCTAAGGTAGATCACGTATTGGAATGTAAATTTTAAGGTAGAGCACATATTGGAAGAGCACCATTATTTTTTAAAATTTCACTCCCTAATTTAGTGGGTGTGGTTCATATACCGTCAACACGAAACTTCACTAAAAACTGCGCCATTTTTAATTATTATACTCATTTATTTGTTTACTTATTTTGCCAGGTCGCACAAACAGCGAAGAGTAACGGACTTCCTGATCCCATTCCGGTGTTAGCAGGTCTTAGCAACTGTTATACGCATTATATTGCTACTTATGAAGAATACGCTATTCAGAGATACGAAGGAGCATCTACCATTTACGGACCCCACACTCTGGAGGCGTACATACAGCAGTATTCTTACCTGCTCGATGCTTTGGCTAAGGTTAGTTCCAATTTTCATTGCCGTCATAGAATTACTAAAATAAATTTCCCCCCTTATTGTATAGTTCTCTTTATTTTATCCTTTTTTGCAAGAGTTTAAGGCTTTTATTATCTTTACATTAACCCGTTTGCTGCGCAACCCGTAATATCACGGGCTCCCGCTTCTGACCATTTCTGCGTAGCCCCGTATATACACGGGTTTAGACTTTAAACCGAGATATGTCTCTGCGTAGCTCATGTTTTTGGCTCGACTCGTAACTGGGCGCTCGCGCAGTTAACGGGTTAAAGTATCACGTTAAATGAAATTCTAACTGAATGTTAATGGGCATTTAACCCTTTCAGGGAGAGTGGTACAAATTGGGGCTGTTTTCTAAAATCCGGACCGTTCTTTATATCTAGAAAGTTAATTATTATTATTATGTGGTTTTGCGTGCTGAGTTCAAAAGAGTTGTTCTTTTTTTTTGGAGAAATGAAAATTTAAAAAGTTACACCAATTTTTATTACCACTAGTACAGTTCCCGTCACTTCGCTGACGGTTAGACAGGCTAAACTACAAAAAAAGAACCCAGCAGTGAAAATTTTGAGCTTCACATTGTGTCAACATTTCTGAATCTGGTATCTCCCAAAACCTCCTCACCCCCATTCATACAACTTGGGGGCTAACCCCCTCCCCCATTACCACCACCCCTCCCCATTACCACACCCATCCCCCATTACCCCCACCCCCACCCTTCCGCCCACCCCAACCCTTCCCCCCACTCCCACCCTCACCCTTCCCCCATTGCTAAACTACAGAAAAGAACACAGTCATGAAAATCTTGAGCTTCACAATGCCGCCCGTAATACAATTTCTGAATTTTTTTTACAATTTCTGAATTTTTTTCTCAATTTTTTCTCACAATTTCTGAAAGTGTGACGGACGGACAGACAGACAGACAGACGGACGGACAGCTCTCTTATTATAGTATAGACTAGCAGAGATACCTGGCGTTGCCCGGGATGTAAGGGTGTGTCAAAATAAGGTAAAAAGATGAACAAAACTAAATGAACACATAAGCACAAAGTTTTGGTAATTGTTTTTATTCCTTGAAAACATCAGACATTTTGTAGCACTTCAGTGTAAACAATGTTACGTGTTTTTCCATTGGGTGTCAAAACATAAAGATTGCGAGGTGTTCCAACTTTTTTGGGCCATTGTCACCCATAGCAAAAGTCACACTCAAATGTCAAAATGCAAAAACTTATTCCTTAAACTTATATTTTAAAAAGTTCTCGAAAATAATGATTTTAAGCTTTTTTTGTGTCAAAATGCAAAAACTTATTCCTTAACCGTATATTTTAAAAAGTTTTCGAAAATAATGATTTTAAGCTTTTTTGTGTTAAAATGAAAAAACTTATTCCTTAACCTTATATTTTAAAAAGTTCTCGAAAATTTTGAAACTTTTATGCACACCATTAGATTCAACTTAAATCCCGTGACTTTATGCCGTCATTCAAAACTAAACAAGATTTTAATGTATCATTTACTAAATAAAACTGTCTAGTCTACCTACCTACCTACCTACTGTACCTACCTACCTACCTACTGTACCTACCTACCTACTGTACCTACCTACTGTACCTACCCATTTACTAAATAAAACTGTCTAGTCTACCTACCTACCTACCTACTGTACCTACCTACTGTACCTACCTACTTACTGTACCTACCTACCTACCTACTGTACCTACCTACTGTGCACACCATTAGATTCCTCGTGAAAAGTTATATCTGATTCACTACCTAAAACACTATTTGGTGCAGCCATATTCATTTCAATAGAGAACAAACAAACAGACAAACAAACAAACTTCCTCTTTTATATATATAGATTATTTACATATATCGACCTAATATTATAAATGAAAATTGCTGTATGTAAATAATGGTAATAAAAATTGCTGTAACATTTGTAATTTTCATTTCTCCAAAAAAGAATAACTTTTTTGAACTCAGCACGCAAAACCACATAATAATAATGTAACTTTCTAGATATAAAGAAGGTCCGGATTTTGGAAAAGGTTCCAAATTGGTAAAGTTTCAAATACACGTATTCATAACTTAAACCTACAAAAAATTCCGACATTAAAGGATTAAACAATGAAATACATTAATCATACAGGGTGGCTACAAAGTTCCTTTGCAGTGAAATTAAAGAATATCTGTATGTTGTCCTTGTTTTTCATGCAAATGGACTTTGTGGCCACCCTGTAAAAGATGTATAAAAATTGCTCGATATGGTTAGTGCTCATTACACAATGCGAATAAATATCAATTCGCAACTATATAAATTAATTTAGATACCCAGTCCCTCAAATTTATTCCTAATTTCTACAGGGTGAAGCCATTTCGAGGGGGCCTTTACCCCCAAATTTGTATGACGAGGAGATAACGCTTCTTCCTGGGATCTTGTTCGACGCGGCCGAGTTCGGAAAGAAATTTGGTCAAGTCGTTGCCCAACCTTACCCATTAGCATACCTGGGAGAGACTCAAATCGCCATATTTGTAAGATATTTCGTTACCTTACACTACTTTTTGGTTTACTGACTGAAGCATCTCCGGACCTATACTAACTTGGTCGACGTGACATGCTATCGACACACTTAAAAAACTAACAACCTAACCTGAACTTAATTTACTCCATAATAACATCTAAATGTCACAGCGAGAGAATGACTGTAACCCGAGCATCTATTTACATATACAAAGTGGACACAAAGTCCCTTTGCAGTAAAATTACAGCATATCTGTATGTTGCTCTTGGTTTTCCATGCAAAGGGACTTTGTGGCCACCCTGTAAGTTTTCGTAACTAAACTTAATAATCTTTGCTAGTTTTAATTGAAAATAATTTAATTTGGATCTTTGCGGTTTGGCGGACTGCTACAGATTTTTACGAAACTTAAATCAATTATTTACAAATTTTGGATCACCTGAAGATCAGGGCCCCCAGCATTCTTTAGTTAGTCTTATAAGGTTATTTAACGAAAATATCACGACAACCTAACCAATCGTTAGGTCAACTGTACGCCCTTGATGATTGGTAGGTTAAGTATAAATTTTCCTACTGTAAGTCACTGAAGATTAGAATTGGCACTTGTAGGTTATCTCCACCCCAACGCTTGATTTGTCATCGTGGCAAATAGCATGAAATCGCAGTAAATTCATTCTGGCTGAAAAAGCAATAATTAAATTGTGCAAAGGATTGGTAATATCTACTGAAATAGATACTATTAAATATATAATTTGGCTCATGTAATAATTATTGATACGATTTATTTTTTAAACTAATTTATGGCCCGATTCTGAAGGATCGTCATTATAAAGTTAAGGATCACCTGAAGATCAGGGACCCCAGCCTTTTTTAGTTAGCTTTATAAGGCTAACTAACGAAAATATCACGACCTAACCCAACCAATCATCAAGGGCGTACAGTTGACCTAATGATTGGTTAGGTTAGGTCTTGATATTTTTGGATCTTTTCCGTTTGACTGCCGCCATTGAAACATAATTAAACTCCAGCCTTCTTTAGTTAGCTTTATAAGGCTAACTAACAAAAATATCACGACCTAACCTAACCAATCGTCAAGGTCGTACAGTTGACCTAACGATTGGTTAGGTTAGGTCGTGATATTTTTTATAGTTAGCCTTATAAGGCTAAGTAAAGAAGGCTGGGGGCACTCACCTCTTATGTTTCAATGGCGGCAGTCAAACGGAAAAGATCCATATTTTTGTTAGTTAGCGTTATAAGGCTAACTAAAGAAGGCTGGGGACCCTGCTCTTCAGGTGATTCAAAGTTAATGTAAGTTGTATAACAAATCAACAACCAATGTGCATCAAACATTCTAGAATGAAATGCTCGTTTGATTGTTCTGCGTGCGTGCTATTTGCCACGATGACAAATCAAGCGTAGGGGGAAGATAACCTACAAGTACCTTAGAATCACTTCGTTACTGTAGCAGAACAACATTGAATTCATTAATATCACAGTAATTTTCCTTAAAGGTTGCGGGTCATCCTCGTAATAACGTTCGACTCGGAGAAACCTTCTTGACAGTTGAAAGAAAAATAAACGAATCTTATTGGAAAATCGTAGCAACGGACGCCAACTGGCAGACCAGGTGAGGAATCTTCAACTTCAAATAGTTTTAAACCGACCATGAACCGACATAAACTACAGTCTTTAGTATTAAGCATGGGAAATAATGATGAGGCTGTTGTCTACAGTTTATTTCTGAACTTAATATTGGTCTTCGCATGCGAGGCCCTTCATCTCGTAGCTTTGATGGTTGTTGTTGTTGTTTAGCCGATCAGCCCACCCTGATCGAGCAAGCCGGCGGCACGCAGGTAACCGATCGCCCTCTCCGGAGTGGACCAGAGGTTCAGCGCACTAGTGATGTTGTGCTGTGTTCGTTGTTGTGCTAGAGCGGTACAGTCTGTCATAATGTGTTCAATTGTTTGTGGTGTGTCCTGGCACAGGTGGCAGGTGTCGTCTATGGAGTTGTCTAGTCTGTGTTTATATGTCCGTAAGTTGGGGTGATGTCCACATCGGAATCGTGCTAAGTTAACTCGATCCGATCTGCTCAGGCTGATCTCTGACCTGTTAATGGGTGGCGGCTTCGCACCTAGGACCGCATTCGGACCGAGTCGTGTCAGTGCTTTGTGGGTTAGGTGTGTGTGTATGTGTTTTCTGTACTGTGTGATGTCTGTGGGGCGTGGTATGGAATGGAGTATTTGGTTATAATGTCTCTCTGGTGTTACCTTAATGGTGCGAGGTGTTGGTGCATGATTGTACATGTAATGGCAAGGGTGTTGTGGGTTAGTTGTCGCTGCTGCCATGAATTGTGTTCCCCTCATGTCTAAATGTTCCCTAACTTTTAGTATTTTTGTTTCTGTGTGCAGGTGTTCTATTGGTGTTGTTTGAGTGCATCCTGTAATGATACGAAGTGCGTTGTTTTGTATTGTTTGTAAGGTGTTTATGTGTGTGTTTGAGATAATGGGTGCCCAGCATAGGCTAGCATAGTCCATAACTGAGCGAATATATTGTTTGTATATGAGTGATGTTGTTTCCTGCTGGTGTCCAAAGTTTGTGCCTGTTAGTACCCTAAGTGTGTTAAGTCTTGACGTACATTTGGTTTTAATGTCCTGAATGTGGTTTGCAAAAGATAATGATGTGTTGTATGTGACACCAAGTATTTTGGTTCCGTGAGTGTGTGGAATGTTGATGTTGTTTAGTGTAAGCTGTGGAATTACCTGGTGTTCTTTTGTGTTGCTTGTAAGCAAGGTGATGGTTGATTTTGTTGGCGCTACTTTGAGTCTATTGTGTGTGAGCCAGTCTTGTATACTGTTTATGTATGTTTGTAGGTTATTTGTAGCGGTGTCGATGTTGTTGTGGGTGGATGTTAGAGTGATATCATCTGCATATGATGATAAGGTAAGCTTGTTATCTATGGGTGTTGGAATGTCATGCATGTATTGATGGTTGATGGTTGCTGGAGGTTACGGATTCGCTCTAGGTTCATTATTATAAATGGATTTTTAAAGTATTATTTGAAAATTTTATTGTACGTGAAGTAAGGTGCGTACAGTCAGTTACAAAAGTTAGTATGCGCTAGTCCACACCTACCTTACAGCCTATCGATCTACCGACTTTTGTAACCGATTGTATGATATATACGTTAAAGTCCGAAGTTAGTCTAAATCGATAATTGGAAATGATAAAAACAAACCTTTGTCGCAGATTCAGCTGGGATAGAACATCGACTCTCTTGGGCACGAGCGAGGCTACCGTCTACTGGGACATTCCTCTAGATACTCCGGAGGGCACTTATAGAATCAAACACTTTGGTAACCAGAAATCCTTCTTCACAAGCCAAATTGAAGAATACGAAGGCGTTACGGAACAGTTTGAAGTAAGTCCATCAAAAGTATTAAGACTTTTAGTATAAAATTTTGAAAAATATGTTACTAACAGAAATTACTGTAACGTAACAGGATTTAAGATTCACTTAAACATGTTAAATATGGGTTGTATAATAAATTTAAATCGTCTAACAGGTTGTGAGCTCTCCAGCTAGAACGACATCCAGTTACAAAGGTCCCCTTTCTGCTGATCTGTTCAGCTGGTTCAGAAGATTATTTGGATAAAATGGTCGAACTTGAGATAACTATCAACTAAATTTCAATAAATTAACAATGTTCAACATTTTTTTTCTGTGTCCAAAATTTGTATTTACGTGTCATTAGGTATTGTAATTTTTTAAATGTGTTGAATTCGAATATGAAATTTATAGCGATTATTAATGATTACGTTAAAATTAAATTTTACGATTTGTAATTGTTAGATTATTTTAAAAAGGGAACAAAATTATCTGAATGTTAACAGAAGAATTTCATAAAGAATTATTTTAAAATGGAACTAAACATGATAAACGTTATTATTGGACGGCCAATCAAGGCTAGGTCCGAGATATTTTAAAAAGGACCTTGTTTACCAGTCTCGTTTCTGGGATGCTTAAGAGAAGGTCGGCGTTTGGTGCTAAAGAAATGTAATTTGTGATTTAAAATTTATTTAACTTAGGGTTTTGTGATAGCGTGGGGTAGACACCCCAGTTAGGTTACTTAGGTTCTAGCAAACAATCAAAAGCACTTACCGGTGCGTTGAATTAGGTATTCCTTTGAAAGCCTACCATTAGATTTATGTGTCCCACAAACGGCCTACCTAACTCTCTCTTACATTACCAACTTAGAAGCTATAGACATTACCCCTAACCATTCTTAAGTACGGACAACTTCCTAACCCATTTGTCACCTTAGAAACATCACCTAATTACACTCAGCACCAAAGATTAGGTCAGATAGGAAAAAACATGTCTAGGCCAGCCCAAAACAATACGAACAGCCGCGTTGGTTCGTTTATGACTTGCTCTTGCCATTCAGCTTAGATTTAGTGATATTTCCCCTTTAGTGACTTTTAGACTATATACATATACATACATACACGTCACCTCACTCCTCCCCTACAAGTTTAGTCTGTCAGGTGGATGAGGGACCCTAGACGACCTGCGGAGCGGGGTTGATGTAGTAGGATTAGGTGCAACCTGTATAGGCGGGCGAGTTGAACCATTTTCCGGAGGATCAGTTCTCTCTTCCGGAAGACTCTGGTCCTTCTGCAATTCACGTTCCCATATCTGGTCCTGATGGCGTTTAATAGAACGACCATCTTCTAGTTGGCACTTGAAGGAAACAGGGCCCGTTCTCTCCTGGACAGTTGCAGGAACCCATTTTGGTCCAGCCCCATAGTTGCGAATCATAACTGGATCATTAGGTTGCGCCTCTATAACTCTCCCTCTTTTGGTGTCGTGGTACAACTTCTGTTTTTCCTGATGGCGTAAAACTCGTTGTTGTAACGTTTCGTTTGGACATAACAAATCGAAAACTGAACGAATTCCCCGGCCAATCAGAAGTTTAGAGGGAGACACCCCCGTCGTGGTGTGAGGTGTTATTCGATATTTAAACAAAAATTTATCCAACACCACTTGCATTTCCTCCCCACGAGAATGACGCAAGGCCGACTTGAAAGTACGGACCATGTTTTCCGCGAGACCGTTAGTAGACGGGTGGAAAACACTAGACCGGACATGTCTAATGCCATTTAGGTGGACGAAGGAACGAAATTCCTCACTGGTAAAACAAGTACCATTGTCGGAAACCAGGACTATGGGTAAACCCCATCGAGCGAAAACCGAACGGAGTAAGCTAATAGTAACACCCGAAGTCGTGGAAGTGGTTGGAAAAATTTCCACCCACTTAGAGTAGGCGTCCACAATGACTAGGAAATAAGTATTATTTATAGGACCTGCATAGTCAACATGGATCCTATGCCACGGTATAGTAGGCCATTCCCAAGGATGAAGTGGACTTTTCCTTGGGAGATCTCTGTTCTCTAGGGGCCTAGGCAGCTTTGACAGGAACGAACCAATGATTCGAGTTCTCCATCTAAACCAGGCCACCAGAAATAAGCTCTCGCCAGCTCTTTCATTTTTGTTGCGCCCATGTGTTCAGCGTGAAGTTCCTTCACTAAATTTGACCTGCCTTTATTTGGAATAATCACTCTGTGGCCCCATAAGAGACAGCCATTTTGAATCGAGAGGCCCGACTGACGTTGATAAAAAGGCTGTAATTCACTCTCAACCTTAGTAGGCCAACCAACTGAGCAGAAATGGATGACCCTGCGAAAAATGCTCTGTATGAATTGGTCCACAATTAACCCACCCCTTATATCTCCAGTCTAACTATAGAGTAGATCAAGTCTAGCCTAGAGGGGTCAGCCTAGAGATTCCGGAAATGGTCCAGAGCGGGCAGATAAATTGAGGTCCACAGTAGGATTCCTCACAAGATTAGGTTAGGGCAATCTACCTTCACCTTTGTTAAGCTATGAGTTGATGCTGGGTCTTAGGTCACAATGTAGGCCTAACTTGTTTGACCCAGCTTAATTTAATGTTATTAACTGTTTGGTATATAAACTCAATTAGTCACTTACTTTTAGTTATTGGAGTCTCTCCCTTCTCCGGTTGGATTTTTGTCGAGAGCGTACTTTGCTGGTACGTCCTCTCGCCCCGTTCTTCGTTTTCGTTCTCCCTTTGTTCTCCTCTTCGCGGGGCTTCTTGTACCAGCGTTGTCTTGGTTTATTCCTCGGTTGGTTGAGCGGTAATGTATCACCATTACCGAGCACGCTCCTCCCACACAGTATATAAATACTAGTATGGAGAATAACTCTGGTGAGCAACCAATTGGTTTCTTCCACCCAGTTATTGACATAAAAGGAATTTAATGATTGTTAGATTAACTACCTACCTACTCAGTGAACCATTTTCGTTACCTCCCAACTACCCACTCATCAGTTTTCCATATACTGGGGGCCCCGGGAGATAAAAATTTTGGTGTCATTGTCACCAATTTTTGTCTGAGTGTAGACTAGCTAACTATTTAACTGTAAATGCCTGTTAATCTGATTAACAGTGCCTATCCTCACCTTCTCATTGAGAAGGTGTAGCATTTAATTAGAAGAGAAAATATACATCCATAGGATGAAACTGTCTATGGTCTTTACCATAAGAAAAGAAAAAATGAAAGTTAGAAGATAAAATTACAATTCCCCAGCATCTATTTTTTGTTGTAAAAATAGTCGCGCCTTTAATGCTGTTTGTCGCTGAGGTCTTGTGTCTGTTAATGTTGTAGTAGGATGCGTTACCACTCCTACTGTCAAAGGAATAGTTACTGGAAGTTCAGTGTCTCCAGTTGTTACTGTCAGTGGAGAAGGTTCTCCAAAGTCCATTGTTTTGGGTCCAGACTCTAAAGGGTACAAAAGAGAAATGTCTCTTGTTGTGTCACCCGTTGAAGTCCTTAATTTGACCACTCTTGTTACCCCGTCTGCCCCTGGTCTGAGTTCTGAAACTCTAGCCAGAGGCCAGTATTGTCTTGGAGTACTGTCATGTATGAGAACAAGGTCCCCTACCTTAATTGTGTCAGACCAATCCTTCTTAGTCATTTGTTTATGTCTCTCCCTTAGACCCATCAAGTACTCAGTTTTCCACTGTTTAATGAAATGAGCTTTAACTCTAGTTAAATGTTGTAACTTAGTCTGGAGCTCATCATGTCGTTGAGTCCAGTTTGGGTCTTCTGAAGAGTCTATATTGTAGTCCGGCAGGAGACTAACTTGTTCTCCCCGAATCAAATGATTTGGAGTTAATGGTTCTGGGTCATTAATGTTGTCACTCACATAAGTGAGTGGTCTATTGTTAATGATGTTCTCAATCTCAGCCAGGAGAGTGAGTAACCCAAATAAGTGTATCTGTTTTTTGCCAATTGCTTTCTTCAAGCAATTCTTTACTGTTTGTATATTCCTCTCCCAGATAGAACCATACCAAGGAGAGGCAACCGGAATATACTTCCACTTTATGTTTGTATTTTGTATATATAATTGTGTGATTTCATTGCTTAACAAGTCATGGATGACTTGTTCACCAGCTTTGAAATATGTAGCATTGTCAGTCCAAACTGTCTTTGGTACTGAATGTCGTGCACAGAATCTCTTAAAGACAGCAACAAAAGATTCTGCTGTAAGGTCCTCCACAACATCCAAATAAACAGCTCGTGAGGCAGCACATGTAAACAGTACAATGTACATTTTTTGTTCAGTGTCACCCACCCCTACAGTCAATGCTCCTGTATAGTCAATGCCTACAGTCTCAAAGGGTCTGTTGAGAGTAACTCTCTCCTCTGGCAAAGCAGGAGGATTTGGTTTCCTATAGGGCCTAGCATGAATACGCCTACATGTGACACACTCACTCAGGACTGTTTTAACAGTGATCCTTCCCTTGGGTATCCAATAAGTTTTTCTTAATGTAGTTAGTGTCTGTGGTACCCCCATATGATATACATCATTGTGTGTTTTTCTGATTATTAATGTTGTCAAATAGCTAAATCTAGGTAAAAGGATTGGATTTTTGCTTTTGTATGACAGTTTTGATTTGTCTAATCTCCCTTTACACCTTAGAAGGCCTTCCTCATCTCTGAACAAGTTTAGATCCACAACTACTGATGGTACAGGTTCTTTTGTTTGTTTCCCATTAGTTAAGAATTCTAACTCTTTATTGTACTCTTTTTGTTGGGCTTGGCCTATCCAGTATTGGGTTGCAACTTCTGTATAATTATGATTGTTTTTATTTAGCTGTTTGTTAATTGTAGCTAAACAGTTGTGAGCAAACCTCAAACAGTAGGCTGTCACCCTGACAAGTTTGTTGAAATCAGAATACTTTTCATAATTAGTGATTGGTTCAACCTTTTCATTTGAAAAGATTAAATTTAATGTCAAGTTAACTTGTTCCACAGGCCATTGGTCTGTATTACAGAGCCACTTAGGTCCCATAAACCAAGTTTTGTTTGACTTCAACAACTTGTAGGATAAACCTCTGGTCAGAAAGTCTGCTGGATTCTGTTTAGTTGGAACATAGTGAAAGTTTACTTGTAGGCTTTCATTAGCGTCAGCTATTTCTTTTAGCCTATTTCTTACAAAGATATTCTTACTATTAATGCTATCATTCCGTATCCAGGCAAGACAAATCTGACTGTCAAGCCAGACGTGGATATTAGTTATGAACACATCATAGTAAGCATCCTTAAGCAATGAAATGGTTTTAATGGCTAATGTAGCGGCCAATAGTTTCAATTGAGGTATGGTTCGGGTAGGTTTGAGAGGTGCAACTTTCCCTTTTGCATAAATTAGATGACTTTCTGTAGGGCTTACAAGATACGCACAGCACCCATAAGCTTGTGTGCTTGCATCAGCAAACACATGAAGCCTCTGGGGCTTATCCCTAAACCCACAGCACCTTTGAATTTTAATGTTCTGCACTTTTGTTAAATCAGTAGCTAACTTCTTCCAAGATTTTTGATTTTCATTTGTTATTGGATCATCCCACTCAACATTTGTCCTCCAAATTTCTTGGAGGAGAATCTTTGATTTTATTGTTGAAGGCAGGAATAGACCCATAGGATCAAAAATTTTGGAAGCCTCTGATAATATTTGTCTTTTAGTATTTGCTTCCTCATCAAGTTTAAAACCTTTAGTACAGATTGAATCATGACTGTTAGAAGTTGCATCCAAATACCAGTTCATACCTAAAGTTTTAACTCTGTCTGATGGCTCAGTAAGACCATTATTATCCTTTAAAATCTTTTTGTTTAAATCCTCATCATTTGAAATCCACTCTCTAAGTTCAAAGTTACCTTGTTGCATAATGTTTTGAGAGTGTTCATAGACTTCAGATAATTCAGATTTTGTTGTCGTTGAGCCTATTAGATTGTCTACGTAAAAATGTTCCTTAAGGAAGTTCAATGTTAGAGAGTTATTAAACTGGTTTAAATGATGTCTAATTGTCAATGCTAATAGGCTAGGTGAGCAATTGGCTCCAAACAACACAACATTAAATCTATAGGTTATGAACCCTTTATTCAAATCAAATGGATCCTTGAACCATAAGAACCTAAGTTGGTTCTTATCATATTCATTTTTAAGATTTATTCTCAAAAATGCCTTTGAAATGTCACTTTGTACAGCATATTTGTCTAACCTGAACCTCAGTAAGATCTTCACAAGGTCAGAAATGAGATTAGGACCCTCAATCAAGCAATCATTCAAACTGTGTTTATCACTGTCTTTGAGGCTACAATTATATACTACTCTGAGTTTTGTTGTTGGGGCATCTTGTCGATAAACCCCCCTGTGGGTTAAATAATGACAACCATCTTTTTTAAAAGGGTTATCTGTTACTTCTTCAATGAAGCCTTTCTGTAGCTGTTCTTTGAAGACATCATTATATGATAGAATATTGTTATCTTGTTTGAGTTTTTTCATTACTTTATATAAATGTCCTTTAGCTACTTTGAGATTGTCTCTTAAAGTTGGACAATTTATTTTCCAAGGTAACTCAACAAAATAACTATTGTCTTTGCACTGAATGGTGTCTTCAAATCTTTCTACCATTAACTGATCTTCTGAAGTTTGATGTGTGTCATGTATACCCACAGATTCTAGCAACCATAAAGTTTGAATTGCCTCATCCAAAGTTTCATTTGATAATGATGAATTAATGTTCTCAGTTGAGATAATATTATTCAAAGTGTTGCTATTCTTACAGGTGTTATGTAGGACTGAGTTGAGGCACATAGTATTTGTTGGTCATGCACTGTTTTGGTTTAGGTCTAGGTTGTATTCTGATAGGTCACCCAAAGGGGCTATCCCTGATGGAGTCTGAATAGCTATACCATTACCTATCTCTACTATGCCCTTATGAATAAGATTAATATAATCTGCCCCTATTAGCATTTCAATGTTAGCTACTGTGTTGTTAGTGATATGTCTATCAGCTATTTTGTAGTGTTTTTTCAAATGATTTATGGTTTGTTCTAGTTTGGGTATAACCAGTTTGTTTTGTCCTACTTTAGAAATAATAACTGCTTCAATTTTCTTGAATTTACTTTCTAAATGTAGTTCCAGGTCAATTGTCTTATAGCTATTTTTGTCCGAGTTATCCTTAACAAAGGACGCAATATTGAGGTTTTGTTCATTCGGGTTTGGTGTCAAACCCAATTTATTAACTACATTTTTTGAAACAAATGTTTGTTGAGAACAACAGTCTATAAGACATCTCACTGGAGTGGTACTACCCTCACTATTCACTAAGTCCAAAGTAATAGTTGGTAAAAGAATCTCAGTGTTTCTTGTTACATTGTTTGAACAAGCAGAATGTCCCATGAAAGTGGCATTTTCTTGATTACCTTTGTTTGGGGGAGGTATCTTTTGAGTTTGAGTATTATTGTTTGGACACTTTGGTGAATCACACATTGATGAGACATGTTGTAAACTTTTACAAAACTTACACTTGAATCTTAACCTAGATTTACAGTCTTTCTTATAATGTCCCTGGCCAGTACACTTTTTACACAGGTTCAACTGTTCACATCTTTTAGCCCTTTGGTTAAAGTCTGAATATTTGTCACACCCAGTACTACTGTGTTCATTACTTGCACAAAATTTGCAATGTGGTGTGTAAGTTGAGGCAGCAGTTACATTAAAGTTCTGTAATGTAGGTGTTCGTGTATTATAGTTGGTCACATTTGATTCTCCAGTATCAAGTTTTGTCTGTTTGGCTGTAGCTAGTTGGTCTCTGGGAACAGTCTTTGGTTTATCCATAGTCTGGGTCTTATGTGTTGGAAAATCTCTCAAGTTGTAATTAATTAGGATATTGGGGAAGTTTTCTCTTATTTGTTCTAAATTAGGATAATTTTCTCCCGTCTTTAGAATTAAATTATCTTTAACCCTCGAAGGAAGGCACCTAAGTACTATGCTTTGTATAAGCCAAGATGAAGTTTTAATATCTATCTCATTGCTAACCAGTTGTCCTATAATAGCTTCTAATTTTGTATAAAAAATTTCCATATCTCTATGGTTATCTTTTATGGGTGCAAATTCAAAAATTTGTTGAGATAATTCATATACAATCATATCTTTATTAATGTAATTACGTTTTAAAAGATCAATAGCTACTTCATATGAATCCCCTACGGCTGGTAAATAGGCTATTAGGTTATAGGCTGGGCCTTTAAGGGAACTAGTTAAGTAACTAAACTTTTCAACAGTTGAAATATAAGGTTTATTACCTATTAAATTCTCAAATTTGTCAATGAAAGATGGGAATTGTACCGTGTCCCCTTCAAATGTTGGTACTAGCAAAATGGGTAACTGAGCCCTCAATTCTTGTGACTCAGGATTTTGCATGCCACTTAAATTTTGTTGAAGGTTAGCCCTCCTTTGATTAAAATCAGAATTAGGTTTTTTTGGTGTTAAGTCAGTCAACCGAGACCGTAGTTCCCTTATTTGCTGTTCAATTGAGCTTACCTGATCATCATCATCAGCGTAAAGGTCTATCAATTGTTCTTCAGCCATTTCGGATTCAACTAACTCTGAAATACTCTCATTAATGGCTATTATTTCCTTCTTTTTAATTTCTAATTTAATAATTACACTCTCTATATTTTTCTTACCTGGTTGTGTAATATTGTTAAAAGTGTTCACAGCCTTTGTAACAGCTCCCAACTTTGCCCCCCTTTTCTTTTTTAACTTTTTCAATTCTGCACTGTCCATGTCTAAGTCAAAATTGTTTAACTGGGGATCGTAATGAAATAGAGGACAAGAAGAAATTACCAGAGAAGAGAGAGAACAGACAAAACAGTCAAGTTTAAATTTGGTTTAATCCCCCCCAAGTACTTGTGTGCCACTCAGGTCTAAGCTTATAAGAGAATGAGACTCCTTAAATGTAAATGTTTCCTAGTTAGGCCCTAGGTTGTAGACCTAATTAGGCTTGCTCAGGTTAGGCTTAGGCTAGACCATTTAGCCTAATTCTGCAATTTTTGTTAAGTAAGGTTAAGGTTTGTAAATTCCCCACACACGGACCACCAATGCGAAAAATGCTCTGTATGAATTGGTCCACAATTAACCCACCCCTTATATCTCCAGTCTAACTATAGAGTAGATCAAGTCTAGCCTAGAGGGGTCAGCCTAGAGATTCCGGAAATGGTCCAGAGCGGGCAGATAAATTGAGGTCCACAGTAGGATTCCTCACAAGATTAGGTTAGGGCAATCTACCTTCACCTTTGTTAAGCTATGAGTTGATGCTGGGTCTTAGGTCACAATGTAGGCCTAACTTGTTTGACCCAGCTTAATTTAATGTTATTAACTGTTTGGTATATAAACTCAATTAGTCACTTACTTTTAGTTATTGGAGTCTCTCCCTTCTCCGGTTGGATTTTTGTCGAGAGCGTACTTTGCTGGTACGTCCTCTCGCCCCGTTCTTCGTTTTCGTTCTCCCTTTGTTCTCCTCTTCGCGGGGCTTCTTGTACCAGCGTTGTCTTGGTTTATTCCTCGGTTGGTTGAGCGGTAATGTATCACCATTACCGAGCACGCTCCTCCCAACAGTATATAAATACTAGTATGGAGAATAACTCTGGTGAGCAACCAATGGTTTCTTCCACCCAGTATTGACATAAAAGGAATTTAATGATTGTTAGATTAACTACCTACCTACTCAGTGAACCATTTTCGTTACCTCCCAACTACCCACTCATCAGTTTTCCATAACCCTAGACAGAATAGGGTCTGATTTTGTCCACTACTCTATTTGTACCGCAGATACTGGAGTGGATTCCAAAAACTCCACCAAGTGAACCCATTCTGTAGGTATAGGTACACAATCATTTGGATTTTCTAAGGGCAACCTACTTAGCGCATCAGCCGTACCTAGAAGTTTACCTGACCGATGTACTAAGTCAAATTTATAGGCTTGTAGAATCAGTGCCCATCGTTGAATCCTACCTGAGGCCATAACTGGAATATTTTTATTAGGTGAAAATAAACCTAAAAGAGGCTTATGGTCAGTAATTAGTTTAAATTCATGACCCCATAGATAGAAATGAAATTTTTTTACTGCAAATACTAAGGCTAATGCTTCACGTTCCACTTGTGCATATCGTCTTTCCGTCTCAGTTAGTGTTCTAGAAGCAAAACAGATAGGCCTATCTACACCATCAATGTGGTGAGATAACACTGCCCCAATTCCATAAGAACTGCTGTCTGCTGAAACTACGAGAGGAAGTTTAGGATCATAATGCACTAGGAGAGTGGACTTTAGTAGTACGTCCTTGGAAGCCTCAAATGCTTCCTTTTGAGTTTTCTCCCATCTCCACTGTTCCCCAGATCGTAATAGCTTATTTAGGGGTTCAAGGAAAGTCGATGCATTAGGCAAAAATTTCCTATAAAAGTTTAGGAGACCTAAATAAGCTTGTAACTGTGTGATGTTTTGTGGAGGTGGTGCCTTTTCTATTGCTTCTAGTTTATCCACCGTTGGATGAATGCCTGAGGCATCTATGCGGAACCCTAAATATGAAACCTCGTTAGTAACCCATGAACACTTTTCTCTCTTTAGCTTAAGTCCGGCGTCCCGGAGTCATTTTAGAACCGTGGTTAATCTAGTTAGGTGTTCTTTTTTAGACGAACCTGAAATGAGGACATCATCTAGAAAGCAAAGTACCCCTGGAATGTGACCTAGAACTTGGTCCATTGTCCTCTGAAAAATACCCGGAGCCGATGCTATTCCATAGCATAGCCTATTGTACTTATATAGGCCTCGGTGCGTATTTATGATAGTTAATTCTTTAGAGTTTTCATCTAAACTTAGTTGAGCATAGGCTTGGGACATATCGAGTTTTGTGAAATATTTCCCCCCAGCAAGAGAGCTAAATAATTCATCAGGCTTGGGTATAGGATAGCAATCGAGAAGGACGGCTCTATTTGCTGTAAAACGGTAATCCCCACATAACCGCACGGACTTGTCCGGTTTTAGTACAGGAACTACTGGGGCAGCCCACTTAGCGTGTGTGACTGGTTCAATAATTTTATCTTTTAGCAGCCTGTCAATTTCTAAATCTACCTTCTCCCGCAGTGCATGCGCAATTGAACGAGCCTTACAAAATTTCGGAGTTACATTAGGATCTACTTCTATGCAGACCTGATGGCCTTTTAGGTTGCCCTTCAGGCCCAAAAACAGAAGAAAACTCCCTTAACAATGAGTCTATGTCAGATGGATATGAGAGTGTATGCACATCTGCCTGACCCCTTGGCAAGATTTTGTCAATTGGCATTTTCAAAGCATCAATCCAATCACGGCCTAGTAGAGTAGGCCCTTGCTCATCCACCACTAAAAGGGTTAAGGGATGAGACAAAGTTTTCTGGTTGAGTGTAACTGTGACGTATGCTTCTCCACAAATAGGTATTTGTATGTCCCCATACTTCTTCAAAATCGTTTTAGATGCATGTAGTTTAGGTGTGTTTTTGAAAATCTTATCAAAAACTGCCTTGGACATGACCGTCCGGGCAGCACCTGTATCCAATTCTAGAGGAACTATAATTCCATTTAGGCCTACCTCTACAATATATGGGCCTGTATTTTTCCCACTTTGCTGCTCATAAAATAGGTACTCCACTCCAATGTTCGAAGTATTTCCCTTTTGAGGCTTTACACTAGAAATGTTAAAATTAGAATTTGCACCCTTCGTTTTCTTTGAAAAACACACTTTAGCTATGTGGCCTATTTTACTACAGTTTCGGCAAACTGCTTCTTTAAAAGGGCAATCCTTCTTCCAATGGTGTTTTCCACACCCTGTACATGGCTTGGAAGGCTTAGTAGAATTAGTAGGCTTAGTCGTATTCGCCTCATACCTTTTATTTGCCTGTCTAGTAGGCTCATTAGGTCTGCCAGGCCTAGAAGATTTAAAGCTATTTACGTGTTGGGCTTTACTACTGTGATTTCCAAAAGCTCTAACATCTTTAGCAGCTGCTTCTCTAGCCGTAGCTATTTCTACAGCCTGACTAAAAGTTAGGTCCTGTATGGCTAATAGGGCTCTCTGGGTAGACTCCTCTTTGAGACCCATTACAAACCTATCTCTTAGCATTTCATCTAATTTGTCCCCAAATTTACACGTACCGCTATGGCTTTTTATTCCTGCAACAAACTCTGCAATGCTTTCATTTCCCGTCTGATGCCTTGAATAAAATTTGAAACGTTCATAGATGAGAACTACTCGGGGTTTGTAGTGATCGGTTAGGGCCTGTACCAATTCAATAGGTGCAGGTTTCCGGTGCTTTAGGAGAAACTAGGTCCATAACTAAACCAAACGTTTTAGGGCCTATTATAGTTAAAAAGGTAGGTACTTTCTTAGCATCAGGAATGGAATTTGCCTCGAAAAACAACCTCACCCTAGTGGCATAAGCTTCGAAGTCCTCCCCAGAGTCTTCGTTAGGGGCTTATATGGCCAATCACCGACATGCTAGAGCAAAACCGAATTAGGCCAAATCACGTGAAGTAGGTTAGATTAGGTTTAAATTTGATCTAGTTACTCCCCAGTTAGGGCTGAATAGTGAATTGTATTAGAGTTAGGGCTGAGTAGGAATTAGTTTTAGAGTTAGGGCTGAGTAGGAATTAGTTTGAGTTAGGGCTGAGTAGGAATTAGTTTTAGAGTTAGGGCTGAGTAGGAATTAGTTTTAGAGTTAGGGCTGAGTAGGAATTAGTTTTAGAGTTAGGCCGGCGGGACCTACGCTATAGTACGGTAGCTTACCCACACAAACAAACCAAATCGGACGACCCACTAGGCTACATCCAATTTTCCAAACAACCACTTGAACCCAATAAGCCAAATTAAACCAATGAGCCAAATTCAATGAGCTTAATTGAATCCCATGAGCTTAATTGAATCCCATGAGCTTAAATGAATCCCATCCTCGTCGCCAAATGTGATAGCGTCGGGTAGACACCCCAGTTAGGTTACTTAGGTTCTAGCAAACAATCAAAAGCACTTACCGGTGCGTTGAATTAGATATTCCTTTGAAAGCCTACCATTAGATTTCTGTGTCCCACAAACGGCCTACCTAACTCTCTCTTACATTACCAACTTAGAAGCTATAGACATTACCCCTAACCATTCTTAAGTACGGACAACTTCCTAACCCATTTGTCACCTTAGAAACATCACCTAATTACACTCAGCACCAAAGATTAGGTCAGATAGGAAAAAACATGTCTAGGCCAGCCCAAAACACTACGAACAGCCGCGTTGGTTCGTTTATGACTTGCTCTTGCCATTCAGCTTAGATTTAGTGATATTTCCCCTTTAGTGACTTTTAGACTATATACATATATATATATATACACGTCCCCTCAGGTTTCCTCCACGATCCAGCGTTAAATTATGAATTCACGCTCGCTTTCCCCCGTTATTATTACTGGCCTAATTAAAATAAACAAGTAGTGATAATCGTTGTCATTTCCCACTCACTCGCTTTGTTCAAAAACTTTTGGATGTAGACTCCAATATCCCAGTTGAGAACCGGCCACGTTCTTCCCATCTACCTTTTATAGAGTACAGAAATTAGAGTAAAATAGGTATTAAGAGTAAAACTAACGCAGAGTAAAGAAGTAATTAGAAATTAAAGCCGTTCCACGACATAAAGCATAATTGAAGTTATCAGGGTTCTGTATGCTTCCCACAAACGCTTTGTACAGTCATCACAAAGTTTCGTCCGATGCTATATTTAAAATGTGACCTACCAAACACAATCACTTCTTGTGCTGAGAGTCGGGGGAGAGTAAATTTAGGTGTCCTGCATAGAACTTGAAACTATTTCATATGCATATAATTTGTTGCATATATTTACAAATATCATATGACGGAGGAGACTTATAGCTTTACGTGGCTACATCATCTGAACGTAGAGGACAGTCACTCGTCTAACTACTACCCAGACCCACTGTCACTTACCTTAGAAACTGGCACAGCACTCAGACCAGACGAACGCAGCCCACCACGCTAACTTCTGGATTATTATTAACCACCACCATCGGAAGTCAAACCTGTCTCCAGTATCTTCACTCCGCATATTCGGAAGTTGTGTTACTCAATGAACCACGGGAGTTGGCGACTATGCTTGTTGAGTCATAGTGTGTACACTATTGTACACAATAGGAATAATTTTGTGTACAATAATTTTTTAAATAATTGAACACGTTTTCATGTGGTACATTTTACGTTTTGCATAATAATTTTAATTAATTTTTTTTAAAACTTTAACTTCTTTTAAATTTCTAGTAAATATAAGGTTTCGTGGAGACCATTTTTTGGGGGACAAAGTCGAAATTTGTTACAAAGATCATGATTGGCCAAAATTGGTCACGTGGGAAACAAATAACTAATCTAAAACGACCACCTAACCCAGTGTAATCTGGTCTCCGCGGAACTTTATATAAGCCATATTTCTAGAATGGAAAATTTACAAAGATTAAAATACCGATTGTTCCGTAATAAATAGTGAACAATTTTAATAGGTTCTTTAAATCTAATACATTAAATAATATAAATTTTAGATATTAAGTGGAAAATGTACCTTTCGGTGAATTTTTGGCTGGTTGGTTGTTCCGTTGACGTAGGGGTTGATCATCCTTTTTATCCTTAAATGTCGGTTCCTAAAATGTCCGTTTTGACAACCAATAATAATAACGATCTTAATATTAAAAAGCATTCAAGCCTTTCCCATGGTAGCATTTTGTAACCGAGATCGTCATGTGATGGAGGAGACCTACGACTTTAAGTGGAATCCAAACCATCTAAGGGTCGCTACATCTGATATAACGGGAAGCGGTGTGGCTATGTGGCCGCAAAGTAACAATGAAAACCAAAAAATGAATTTTGTGAAAATATACAGGGTGTCCCAGAATTAACTATCTATTTCAATGAAATCGGACAAATTTTTTAAAAACACACTTTTATTTATGTTTATCATGTTTAATATGTGTTAAAAATGTATAAATTTCTAAATTTTTTTCATAATTTTATTTTCATAATTTTTTCATTATCTGGTCCAATGAAAGACCGTCTGAAGTCATAGAATGGCAAAAAGACTCTCCAAAAGTTAACGTGTGGCTTGGAATGACCAAATCCAAAATTTATGGCCCATTCTTCTTTGCGGAAGCAACTGTAACAGGTACCGTCTACCTTGATATGCTTCAGCAGTTTCTCGAACCACAGCTTCTTGATGATGGCATTCTTGATAATGTTGTGTTTCAACAAGATGGAGCACCATAAATTTTGGATTTGGTCATTCCAAGCCACACGTTAACTTTTGGAGAGTCTCTTTGCCATTCTATGACTTCAGACGGTCTTTCATTGGACCAGATAATGAAAAAATTATGAAAATAAAATTATGAAAAAAATTTAGAAATTTATACATTTTTAACACATATTAAACATGATAAACATAAATAAAAGTGTGTTTTTAAAAAATTTGTCCGATTTCATTGAAATAGATAGTTAATTCTGGGACACCCTGTATATGGGGAAAAAATAAAATTTATGAAGTACTCGGAAGGTTTTTTTTTAAATTTAAAAGAACAACAACAAAAAACATCGAAATTGGAGGGTTATTCCGTTTTCCATAATCGCAAATTCATTACGTTAAAACAAATGAAAACAGGGTTGAGAAGAGAGCATAAATAAATGGAAGAAATATACTCTTCTGAAGGGATTGGTCTATAATAAATCAATAATGTATCCGAGTGAAGCTAAATATAATTTATATCATTATTTATAGGGGGATTAATTTCACAATTAAACACGTGAAATAAATAAATGATACACACCCACAAGAAAAAATGAAAAGCGATTCCAAGGCCTTTCGTGTACTCAACAGGATTCAACGAGGTGTATTGTTGAATACACGAAAGGCCCCGGAATCGCTTTTCATTCTTTCCTCGTAGTTGTTCATCATTATTTATAACTTTACTAGGTACAGTTAGGGGAAAAAGTTCGCCTAGAAATTTAACATTTCTAAAAAGCATAAAATATTACTAACTGGGTAATCCTTTCATGATTTCTTATACTTTTTTTGGTGACGATCATAAAATTTCAAAAACAATATCCAATCACCACATTTTTTTTTTTGCCTTCCAGAAATGTAATGTTTCCAAGAAATTTTCCCCGTGTGTGTGTATATATATATATATAAGTTATGAGGTATTTCTACATTACAAAAACTATTTTTCCTTAACCAAAACTTGGACATTATTAAACAAAAAATGTATTACAGGTACTTGCAATTACTATTTGAATATAAGCTGTATCAATTACTTTGTCCATAAAATATTTTAAGAATAGAATTAAAAAAAAGTGGTTTAATTAATATCGATTCTTATACTGTTTAAATCTACACCACGTACAGGGTTACTCGCAAATATGTTACTAGTATATATACATATGAATTATTTCCTCTATACTAGTAACATTTATGTGAATAATCCTGTATAAAGACCTCTAAGCATATACACATTGTTTTTCAACTGTGTCTTAAGGCTACGAGTATTATGGCTTCAAATTTATTCCTTATAGAATATACCGTTTAAATTTATTTTATATATAGGGTTTTCCAAAAGTCACGATCGAGTGAAATATAGTTACTTTACTATTACAATATAATTTTTAAGAAATGCAGACCTCACACAATCAACAATTTTTGTATGGATTCCATCATGCCTATTCACAGGTTTAATCTTACGGGTCTGCTAAGTTACGAGCTAGGTTTGAACAAAGCCCATTCGATCGTCATTTTTGGATCACCCCGTATATAACAAATTACACGCTAAAACTTTTGATTTTAATAAAAAAAGGGTCTATTTCGAGTATGATCAAATTTTAAGACTAAAAAATATCTCTTAAAAAAAAAAGTTAAAATATGGAATCCCATACATGGGAAACTACTCCTTAAAGATTTTTTTAATAACTAAATACTTTATTTTAAGTAAAAAGACTTAAAAATTACTCCAAAATCATTTTTTTTAATGAACAAAATTATATAAATGATTTATTAAGAATATAAACTACTTCGTTCACACTACCTTCGTATAACATTCATACACACCCATGTATTTGAGTAAGAAAATATACTTTTAATCTATTTTTATACACAAAATATATATGTTTATTTATATATATATATTTGTTTGTATCTACATACTTTATATACAAATCCACACGTAACTCTCACAAATGTCGGGAAACGGCTACAAAAATACATGAATATTTTAAAATATCTTAAGACTAAAGCGTTTAATAGAATTTTTTTTTTTCCAAATATCAAAATCTATAACAATCACTTCATAAAAATCAAGATATTTAGCCAAACATCAATTGTCTTCATATTAAAATTTGAATATAGGGGGGGGGGGATGCAAAAAAAAAAAGAAGTTTATTATATAAATAAAATTTGAATATAGGGGGGCTATACAAAATGAAAAGGTTTACTGTATAAATAATGAATATACAACGCATCTATATCGATAAACAGATGGGCGTGTTTATAACCTTCAAAGTAAATTGTACTCATAAATAAGTACATGTTGCAAAATGACATTGTATTATTTTTTCGTGACCCGACAATTCAGCGCAGGACAATTCAGCGCAAAGGCAATTCAGCGCAAGACAATTCAGCGCGAAAATACCAACAAAGAAGAAGAAAGAACAAATCCAGAGGGAAGAGAGGCTTGCAACTGTTAGGTTAGGTTAGGTTAGGTTTCTAGTTTTTGAATTAAAATCTTAATTTTAACAATTCTAACAAATTTTGTTTTTTTAAATAAAATTTTAATAATTACACTCCTTTGAATTTTATCTCCGATTTGTCACTCCTTCGTTATGTCACTCCTTCGTTACGGTATTTATGTCACTCCTTTGTTATGTCATTCCTTTGAAATGTCACTCCTTCGATACAGACCCAATTTAGCATATATATAAATATACAAATTTTTCTCTTTTTTATTTATTGCGATTTATTTTTATTATTTTTAACTAAACTTTTAACTGTACTGACTTGCGCTGAATTGTCTTGCGCTGAATTGTCGGTGCTCCTTATTTTTTGTATTTAATCCTTTCATTACCTTGTTGCTACTCTATCCTTTAATTCTCACGAGACCTCTGCTAGTTAAAAACAAAGGAAAGAGTGATACTGTTAATATTTTAGGATATGTTAACAAATAAAATATCATACGATGACGTTAGCCCTTTATGTAAGTTTGTGAGTATCTTGTTTTGCATGAGTATTTAAGACACAAGGTTTTTTCTTCGTATTTTCTATCTCTTAAATCAAGTAAATATGCAAAGAGCGGAGAAACAATTCAGTCTGGATGTGACATTACTCTTTACAAAAGTTCCTCTTGAAGATGTTTTCCAATTTCTCCGCAATAACCAACTTCAAGACCATCTAACCCTTCTCATACCGACTGACACATTCCTCTTTATGATTCGGCTCTGTCTCAGTTCCAAATACTTTAAGAGTAAATATTACCTCCAAGCTTTCGGTGAAAGCCGAGGATCCCCTCTCTTCCTTGTTCTCACCAATTTATACATGAGAGTATTTTCAAAGTGGTCCGCTTCTCACACTGCCCCACAAACCAGCTCTTTGGCTGCGTTATATTGACGACATTTTCGGCTTTAGCCGAATAATCAAAATTTTTACTTTTCTCGTTCAACTCAATAGTCTCTCCTCATCAATCTCCACCTCTGAGTGGGAAATCTCCTCAATGATGCCTTTCCCTGGCATCAAAGTTTATCGAAAACGTTCATCTTTCACCTTCACTATCTACCACAAACTAACGCGGGCTGGAATTTACATTCACTATTTCTTTCATTATCCTCACCAAGTCAATCGCCCCGTCCTCATTTCCTTTTTCCTAAGGGCTCTTCGTCTTTGTGATCCTGAATTTCTTCACCATGAAATCAGCCAATTTATATCATCATATCCCGTTCCCTTCTTCAGTTCAGCCTTATTAACTGCTCGCCGCCGCTACGCTCCCTCCCCCGCAACTTCCCAACCCCCTTTTTGCCCCCACCACTCTTCCCCGATCCCCCGCTGAACAATCTAATCCCGCTACTTTTGCTTCCCTTGTACGCTGCCGACCCTTGAATTAAACTCCCAAGTCTGCCAACACACGACCGGTCACACACCAAGCCAACTCATCGCGCAGCTCTTTAGTAAAAACCACATCTGCTCCTTTCAGAACAGCCACCCCACCCCCGGAATTTACATTCTTCTCTGTAAGACCTGTCCCCATGTCTGTATGCTAAACAAACTTCAAAATAAGATGCATTTCATTGCTTGTCACTATATTAAGTATTATAATTAATTATCTTAATTTTGTACGTACGCATTGTCCCGCATCACCCAGCTGCAAATGGATAAGTTGAGAGACGGAATACTAAAGTTCTAGCATGCCTCAAACAGCTAGTTAACGGGAGTTAGAACGACTGGGATACATATATTCCGTTTGTTGAAATCGCTGTTAACAGAGATTACAATACCAATTTGAAAGATGCTTCTTATTTCGTTTGGTACCACTGCGATAAAAGGCAATCTTTTGATTCTATAAACGAAAAAGCATAACGACCACCGACCCCTCACAGATGACCAAATATAACGCCAAATTGACCCAGCGAGCAAACAAAATCTTTGAAATCGCACGACAACCCCTCCACTATAAAACAAAAGTGACGGAGAAGGAACAGCATAGACGCTTCCCTAAACAACACGCACCATCACAGCAGGTTAACTACACTATGCTACCTCAAAAGCGTTCAGCAGGCGTCCGCCCATATAAAGCTCTATAAACTGTAATGTTGGGGTTGTTTAACCTCCTTGGCAATATCTATGGCCACATGACGGAGTGGACCTACAGCTTTACGTGGGATCCGAACCACGGGTCGCTACATAATCTATACGCGGAGGACGGTCTCCCATCCAACTACTACCCCAGAGCTTTCCAAACTGTGTGTCGCCAATACCTCCCAGGTGTGTCGCCAAATTTAGTTAATTATTTTCAATTTTTTTGTATTTTGAAAATTTTGATTTTTGTATCAACAAAATCGGCTACAAGATAAACCACCTACTGAAAAATTATCTGATATTTGATATTTGATAACAAAAATTAATTAATGTGTCGCGAAAATTTTTATGCTTAAATAGTGTGTCGCCAACGTGAAAAGTTTGGAAAGCTCTGTACTACCCAGACTCGGTGTCGTTAACTTCGCTGACCGACAGGAAGCGGTGTTACGACACTGGCCATGACGTAGCCCTAAAGCTCTATATAAAATGGGAAGGACCCTTAGGCTCATGAAGGACTTAGGATGTAACAAGTATAAAGGAGTTTCTCTAGACTCTCAGAAGAAACACTTCCATACCGACAGATTGAGTTTTCTTCTGGAAATAGCCACTGCTCTCTCATCAATAGCAGTCCCGGCAAGGAGTGAGAGAACTTACGACCATGTCCAGCCATTAAACTCGGGGAAACCCCAAACAGGGGATGCCATCAGATCCAATCAAACAACACACGGGTTGGAACACCTGTTTTACAGTACGCTACCTTCTACTTCGTATACCATCAGTTAGCCTACAAAACTACCAAGCAATGATCCTCCCAGTCTTGTAACAGTGCCAATGGATGCGGTCTACACTCCTGAGCAGTAAGGGCTCTCGGACAAGCCCAACCACCACTGGCTGACGTCCCAACAAGGAACACTTAATATTTTTCCGATAAAGAAATAGTTGTATGTATAGATATGAAAGTAATTTTCCATTTCAAAAAAAAGTTCCTACCCTCATCTTGTTGCAAGGACTTTGAGAATATGTTGAACGAATCCGAGCTTCACAAGCGTTCATCATCTCAACGAACTAGCATTTGAGGTGTGAACTCGCAAAGTTGCTTTGAGTTCAGACTAAAATTCTTGAACAAAGGAATAAATTGTTAACTGGATGCAATACTCTCTACATTTTATAATTTAAGTCATTAGAATACAAGATTTTTGTAGTTTTTTGTCAATTTTTTTCGTGTTTCGATAATGAAACGTTTGCAGAGTATTCCTTCACCTGTTTATTCACTTTATATATTTTTTAGTTTCTTACCATACAAAATCTTTTGACAATGTATTAATTTCTCATACAAAAGAACGCATGTTTTAGGGTTTTTTAAGGTTTTTATTTCTACTAATCGGCTTAGGTTTCTGCTGGATCCAAAGTTATTTTATATTATTGCATACTGTTCTTTGTTATTCTTTGATTTCACTCTATAACTTTGATTAAAACACTATTTACATACGTACACGTTATTTACATCCAATCACTGTGAAAATCAGTAAGGAGGAGGAGCACCTGGAAATGAAAAACAAAAATAGTAAAAACCACGTATTAATAAAACAAAGAAAAACCAGTGTTTCGTAAATACACGACCTCCTCCGCAAGTATGGAATAACTACTGTTTGGCCAGATTCAGGTACGTCATCGTTAGTTATCACCACCATTCATGGTCAGTCCCGCCCATTGATAGTTTACTGACAGGCATTAGTCAATATTTGAAAATTTTAGGCCATAAAATGATAAAGGCGTGTTTCACGTATGAAAATGACACTTTTTGAAATAAGATTCGCAAAGCTTTAAATACCTTTCGCAGTCTACTCAGATATTGATTATAACATACCCACTTCTTTAATCAACGTCCAGCAAGTCCTCGATGTATGCGAGGGTTGCGTTCCAAAAACGTTCGCATAAAACAAATATCTCATTGAATAGGCTGCAGACTGGTGCGAGAGTTAGTACGCCTTATAAGAGGCCGCATATGACCGAATGTTTTTGCAGATAATGAATTTCTGGTAGGAATAGGGTCCTCGCATAATAGCGAAATCGCATATATCGAGGACTTGCGTATATAGTAAGACGCTTATTTTGCGAGTTGGATGGTTCGCAGTTTTTAACATTAACCGATACAGATTCCACGTGAACAGTCGAGAGACTATTTCCTGTTCCCTCTCTCCATCCTGAAGAAAAGGAGGTCAAGATATTTCTAAAGAGAAAAAGCTCACCCCAGCGCCCTTTTATTTTCAAATATCAAAGCTTATATATATAATTTTAGTTTTTGTATAGGAAAGACCAAGAGAAACTTAGAGGATTTCCCGCCAACCATCCCACCCCTTCACGTAGGTAAAGTCGTAAATTTATGGTGATTATAAATTTATTAAATAATTTTTTTTACATTAAATTTTGTTTTACGTTTTATGAAACTATTATTATTGTTGTTGTTGTTTCCCATTTATTTATACTTTATATGAATGTATATTAGCATAGAAAAACCTTAAATAATGTTCTATTTTTTCCGATTTCCATATTCTAATAGAGACAAAAACTTGCGCATGCATGAGAAAATAGCCTCTGCAAAATCTTAGCTTAATAGGTAATCATCTTCTGCCCCCGGCAGAGCTATGAAAATCATATTTTAGTAGTCAAAAACGTATTTTCAATATGCATCAAAATTATTCCTAATAACTATAAAGTCGATGAAAAAGACCTCATATGATCGTTTTTCCAAGCGCGTTGTCCTACGTTAATATCTTTTGCCCCCGGCAACAACGTCAAATGTTGAAAAAATAGGTAATTTATATACATATTTTCAGATCGGCTCTTTGTCTTAAATAATGCATTTATATATTCCAATAGCATTTATATCGTTGCTTAGGCATGAAATAACACGCACACATGCCTATTACACGGTAATGAATTATTACTGCGACACCTCATTCAAGACTTGGACGGCAAAACAACTGGCCAATGGGCTTTACTGGACCAGTTGGAAAACAACTGAACGACTGCGAAAAACTTCCAATTACAGAATTCGATGCCATTCCATCTCCCGACATTGACATAGATGATGCCGAGTTGAGCATTGACCAAAAATATTTGTTAGGCATCTACAGAGCAGTGTCGAGCGGTAGCTGCTCTTCAGCTCTCGCGGCTCGAAATCCAGGTAAGATGGCGCATTCCAGGTGGCTGACAACAGCAATAGATTTCTGCGCCTCTATGTTTCAACCAGTGAACCCTCCAGCACCTTCAACGAAATTGTGCGATTCATTATGACAGTTTACGCAACAATTTGGTTTAAGATAAAGAAAAAACTCCAGTTTCACTGAGGGCGCAAAACATTTTTTCGAAATGATGCGTCTCTCTCAGACCATGCCTCAAAGATCTAAGACAATCGCCAACAAAGTCCTCCGTAGAAATTCTTTCTTTGCTCACCCAGAAAATATTTTGATCTCCATGCTACATGCCGATGAGCAACACATAAGAGAATTGGGATGGAGAAGAATATTAAAAGCACGATCAAAACAATCACCAGCGGGGGAAATTCGAGCCTTCGCCATGCCTGAGCTGCTCTACGATAGTCAAAACTATTACGAAATGATCAACTGGCAAACGGCTGAGGTGACCGAACCCCCGTTACAAAAACAATACCTGATACCCGAATAAAAGAGTTTGTTGAGACGGGAGACCAGCCTGATGGACTGATCCCCACTATTCCCTTGTCATACTCAAGCGGTCGAGAGACTCATCAAATTAGTAACCGAAGCCTCTGCCAGTGTAAGTGGAATAGAAGAGAGGGACGGATTCATCCGCTCCCGTCTTCACTCCCGAACAAAAATTCCACGATTTGATTCTAAGAAAGATTACCGTATGTAAATCGACATGCAGCCAAAGGAAGGGTGGTTGGGGCTGGATAGGGTGGAACTCGACGTACAGCCACCTCCTCGTGGTGAGTTCTGGGTTGCTAATTTTATAAAATTAGCAAGCGAGGAGCTGTACTTAGTACTTATCGTACTTATAACATCGCATTAACGTAATTATAATCCACATTTAGACTTTTCTCGGGACAGAAGATATTACTCTAGAGTCATAAAATTTTGCGTGTGTGTTATTTCATGCCTATTATTGCCTAAGCAACGATATAAATGCTATGGGAAATATATAAATGCATTATTTAAGACAAAGAGCCGATCTGAAAATATGTATATAAATTACCTATTTTTTCAACATTTGACGTTGTTGCCGGGGGCAAAAGATATTAACGTAGGACAACGCGCTTGGAAAAACGATCATATGAGGTCTTTTTCATCGACTTTATAGTTATTAGGAATAATTTTGATGCATATTGAAATATTTTTAAAATTATAAGAAAAATACGTTTTTGACTCCTAAAATATGATTTTCATCGCTCTGCCGGGGGCAGAAGATGATTACCTATGAAGCTAAGATTTTGCAGAGGCTATTTTCTCATGCATGCGCAAGGTTTTGTCTCATTAGAATATGGAAATCGAAAAAAATGTAAAATCGATCCACCCTAATGTACAGTACCTATTTTTCCTTTAAGTAAAGTATAATACTCGTATAATCGCGTTCACATCGGGAACCTGTCTTCGCTTGTGTAAACACCACTTATTTAGCGAAAAAAGGAAGTGCTTACTATTGTATTTATATTTAGCCTTCATTGTATATGAAAACATAATATATATATATATATATATATATATATATATATATATATATATATATATATATATGAAAATTATTTCACGAAGGTAACACGTGAAAAAAAAAAAATATATATATATATATATAAGGGGGCGGTACGAAAGTAATGCCTCTTATTGTATTTACGAAGTGAAAAAT